>OY757271.1:7203092-7225128 GCA_963584085.1 Pyrausta aurata | reverse complement strand
CCTCTCGGTCACGTCACGCACAAACGAACATCATTAGAGTAACACTCGACAGGTACATACGTGCCCCTGTGCGGAGCGATGCGGTAACAAGCAGTGAGAAGCGTACACGACAGCGATTACACATACACCGGAACGGCACCGCAACCTCTGTCAGTCTGGTGTGTGCGGATCGCATATCCCCTAGGCGCCGGGAACCTTCGGAAGAAGGCGCGGGTGTTTGACACTTGACGTGTGACGTCACCTAGTCCCGCTCGCTGAGAGTGCGCATCGCACCTAGGGGCTATGCGTTCCGCGGTATGAGAACACAAATGAAGTTATGTACGCAGTAACTAAGTGATGCACGACGGTGTGGACAGTGGTCAGTGGTGTTTAGTAGTAAGTCTCTTGTTCGAGCCAGCCGCCCGGGTTGCGGCGCAGGTAGAAGCGCCGGATCTCGTCGTAGATGAAGATCGACAGCATGAACGGAATAGCGGGCAGCCACCACACGAACCTGGGGAAAACATCGAAGGGTTAGTTGGAGATCCTCATTTGTTACAAATCATATTTATTTCATATCAAAAAATATGTTTATACGTTGATGACGTAATCCCCTTATCACACGACAGATTATCTCTGATATGACGACCAGCCATTATTGACTTCAGATGTAACTTTACAATTACTTCATCAGCGTCATCATCAGTCGGCGTGTTATCAACTGAGTCGTGCCGTTGTCATGTCTATCTCGCTTGCACTCGCCGATTGAGACGTGTCACGCTGCATATTCCTCTATTGACATTATAGCCTCACGACTCAGTTGCTGACGCGCCGACTATAGCCGTGAACAGGTAGAAACCGGTAATATTCTGAACTTACTTGAGAGGGTACATCCTGAGACCTTTGTCCATGCCGGGCGTGTAAGACAGGAACGCAGCGAGCGCCGTCTCAAAGATAAGTCCGAAGTTGAGCGCCCAGTTGCGCATGCCCTGGTGTACGATGGAGTTGCGGCGCGTCTTGCAGATGATCAGGTCGGCCCACTGCACCACCACGATGGACACGAAGAAAGCGGTATGGCACGTGTACTCAAGGGCTTTGCGGTCGCGGTAGGTCTGGGGAGAGAGAAGAGGTTAGTATATTGAGAAGAGAAAAGTTTTTGATGTTAGTGTTCATATGGCGGAGGAAATTAAATTAGGTTATGCGCGAATATCAGATGAGTTTTGAAATTGATTCTGAATTGTTTTTCAAATTGGCTGTAGAATTTATTTGGTCTGTTTGAATGTATAATAATCTAGGTACTTTTTCCCAGTTTGCTTGCGTAAAAGGGCACAATTCATAAGTATGATTACAATCAGAAGAGAATCATTGAGCAATGATAAAAGATCAGCTTAAAAATTGAGTATTAGGGCTGACTTTTTAATAGACAGATATGAAATAACTGACCGATAAAATATAAAGCGAGCTAAGTGCCAACTGTATCCATGTGGTGATGAATTGGTATCTATAAACATGGTACCCACCCATTCCTGTCCATAGGAGTCGGGCAAGTCGTTGATAGCCTTCGAGTCCCACGTCTTCCTGATGCCGAAGAGATACATCGGCAGGAAGCCGTTCTCAGCCATGATCACGAAGTAAACGAAGAAACCGGCGGCGGCTTGGATCATTCCGATCTGACCGTAGGCCATCGAAATCAGCCTGCCAACACCCACCATTGTGTCAGTTCACAGGAAAGTTAAAGCGTTTCGAAAGCAGTTCTAATGTGTCTCTTTGAGATTGCAAATTGAAAGCTGGGCCGTGCAATTTGTTGAGATTGATTGAAGATTATTAACTTAGCAAGTTTTTTAAAGCAAGATTTATTTCAAGTTGTCATTTGTTTTATAGGGAATTCAAATGTTGCCTATGTATTTTTTTTTTCATTTTATCTCGAGAAACAGGATTTATAATTTAGTGCAATGCAAGAATATTTAGAATAGAGGTAGAATTGTTGAATTTACTTTACAAAAATTCAATATTTCTCAGAACAAAATGTTATATGGATTGTTGCTGTAAAAATGTGCATGTAATTCAAAATCATTAACATTATAACATGTTATATTTTAAATAGATGACTCTTTATTACAAATCATAGGTAAGCTATATTTATTTGTGAAACAATTGATAATTTTAATTAAGTTAATACGAGTACATTACTTCCACAACATCAATCGAGTTTATCCAAGTTTTGTGTTAAAGTATGCAAGTTTGTACTCACCCCAAGTAACAACAATCATGCTAGGCGTTATATTAACTGCCGAAGAGGTAAAGCGCGAGCAAGCAAGGTTAGTAACATCGGCCGAGCTAGCACAACGTATTGCCGACAAGTTGACAGATATATTGCAATGGATGTTGTTGGGTTAGCTTTGAGTAAGCTCATATACGCGGTAGACTTGGATTTTTCAATGGCCTTTATCGTAACGTATGTGTAGGTTTAACTAATTGTGTAAACTTTTATAGAAAATTTATCTTTGATGCCTCACGATAAAGACCAAATCTGTATGCAGATAAGAAAAATGGCGTAAAATAAAGGAGAAGTCAAAGCGTAAAACGAAAAGTAAAAAGCTCATGTTCCCTGTATGTTGTGTGTAGGTGAGGCGGAAGCGCTTATAGCGGAGTGGTTTGCCGTCGTAACTACTTGCTATTTACTATAAATATATACTTTTACATATAATAATACTACGTGTATACATAATAAATATATTGCTATACGAAGAAGAAAATATAAATAAAGTACAATAGACAGATGCTCCATGTCACCTAAATCATTCCTTTAAAAAAACTGTACGCTTTTTTTATTGAAATATCGCTATGACTGTACTACGCTACCACGGAAACACACACAATTTAATTGACTATAGTGTGTCACTAAACGGAGACTAGACAAACCTCTAATTTTGTCGCTAAACGTGCATCAATACTGCGTCGATTAGTTTTTATTGAAACTCTAATTGAAATATGGAAGAGTGAAGATTGAAGAGATAGAGAAAAGGACTAGCTCCTTTTCGTCTATAGAGAACTCTAAAATATTAAACGTTCACGTCATTATTACTAAAGGAAAGTAAATTCTATTTCAAAATCATAACGTGATAGTGTTTAACTATTATGTTGTATTTTTGTGTATTTATTGTGTATTTTCGTTACACATAAAAGTAGTTTTTTCACATATTGTGTAACATGAAAAAATATTATGTATTAATTGATTTATAAAATTTTTTTTGTTTATTAGCGTATAATTTATTGTTTTTATTTTATTTTATTCTCTAAAGTAATTTCGTATTTTCGTAATTTATTAATTTTTTGTTGGGTTTGAAATATTAGTTTCTGAGGGACCAATTGCTCAGTGCTAGTTTACTATCACTCTTCCACATCCAGTGTCAATAGTAGTTATTAACTCAAACACGAGTAGCCACGCTGTTCAGATCACCATACTACAGCTGCATATTTTTTTAAACAAAGACCCAACTACTTTGCTAATTTAATTACCCACTTACGTTCCTGTAAAATCGTCATGCCAATTTTTTTAAATTTTACAAATTTACCATTGTTGGATAACATGTAGCTATAAACAGGTTTTTTTTTTCAAAATGGCTGCTCATCTAGTGGTATTCTAAGAAGCTTTTCAGCTGTATACGATCCAACGATGGTAAAAGGGTTCCCAATAAAAGATTTAGTTTCAGATGAATTAGCAAAGTTGTAGTTTGTTGTAGAGTTAGGCTGTCTGTCCACCAGAGCGGAGCGAGGCTGCAGAGCGGAGAACCGGAGAAATATTAACCAATAGGATCTCCGGAGCGGAGATTTTGTGCAATCCTATTGGTTAATATTTCTCCGGTTCTCCGCTCCGCAGCCTCGCTCCGCTCCGGTGGACAGGCAGCCTTAGCGGTAGTATGGGATCGGAAGGCGGGCTATTCGGCGTAACACCCAAATGATAAACTATAAGCATTGCCACGGTTGCGGGTGGCGTCGGTGGGGTGCGGGGCCAACCTTCTGTTGACGAGGTTGTCGCGGTAAGGGTCCCTCGGCTGCCGCTTCATGATATCGGACTCGGGCGCCTCGTACGCCAATGATATAGCAGGCACCTTCGGTAACACCAAGCAATCAGCACATACCAACCAACGTGCGTCGCGCACTTATACATAATAAATATACACACCATTCCGGACACGTCGCTCTGTACTACAGCTAGCGATATTACATATTATTATACCAATAATACTAATTTATGTTTACTTTATTAGCTAGATAGATATAAAAGTAGAAAAATTGGCGTGATTAGGTCATAAAAACTCTTTACCTTCCTTATAAGAATACACAGTATAAAATATAATCTGAAAATAGCTACTCTAGTGATAGAAGTTACAAATAAGCCCTAGCAGCGTCTGAATATAATATTGTTACATGTATTACATATACGATTAGTGTCGCTGTTCCTACCGTATACAGATGAGAGACTGTATGATACATACGTGTTTGTGTGATGAAGCTAGTGGCGTAGTGAGTTAGGTTGAATGACGTCATCGTGAAATAAATAGTGTGGTGTGCATGGAGATCATGAGGTAAGAAATGAGATCAAAATTAGGGTTAAAGATAAACAATGTTAATAAAACAATACCATTCCTTACTAGTAAAGAAATAACGAGTCATACGAAATTGTTATTTAAATAGACGTTATCATTTTGTTTATTAGTAAGGAATTGAGACGGTTAGATCACATAGTCATGCACGAGAAATAAATGACAGAGACAGGGAGAGACACCAAATAACTTACCTTTAAAACACACCACTCAGATAACAATAAATAAAATACCCAAAAAACCACTCAAATGAAACAATGCGTTTGTGCCACTCGTCAGAGCTTCGGTAAAACACATTATTCCATCACAACATCAAGCTACATACGGTTAAAGAAAAGGAGAGATTTGTTAGTATAGAAAAATGTATAAAAGACATCGCAAGGCATTAAGTAGGAGCGGTGCGGTCTGTCGCCTTCAATATCCACAGAGCTATGTCGCGGCCTACAGGACACCGTCACACACTGCAGGCAACAACCAAACCTCAATATTGAAGACTATACACGTGGTAGCAAGCAATTAGCGGATAGAATAATATCTTTGAACGAGTACTGTCGACTCGTGGTGTTTTACCTCTCGTTAACGAGTTTATCAGTGAAAGGATTACGCGGCTGTCGCTTCATAATGTCAGATTCGGCCTCCTCGTAGGCCAGGGAAATGGCGGGCACCTACACAAATACTAGCGATGTGAGCGCGGGCGGCGGCCGCCTCTCAAGCGGTGCACCAGTCACAGTGACACAACACCGAACACTGAGCCGCCTGCGACCACGCGCCACGACAGACCCGCGCCCGCTGATGCCTTGAGCCCCACTGCAAGGCTTTGCCCGTGTTTTCGTATATGGCATCCGTATGGGATGGCTAAATTCGGAAATAAGGACATCGCTTTGCGTAGTAATCCTTACTAGGAGTACTACTATGTATAACACGATATCAATATTTCCAAGTCTAGCTGTCACTGTCGCACTAGAATGACAGCGCAAGAGCGATGACCACAGCAGAAAATACGGGTAGCGTCTTACAGAATAGGGCCGCAGAGGTCAAGGGAGAAAGGTAGTTCCGACATTCAAAATATTGATAGCATTTACTTCCAATTAAAGTTTATTTACAAAGAAAGTAAAATAAGATAACTTCTTTTATAGATTAACCCCCTTATCCATAATAATTCAAACAGTCAAATAAACCTATTTTAGCTATTAACTGTTTTGTCGCTTTCTGTCAAATGATGACAGCGCCAAGAAAGAACGAGACAAAACAGTGTAATAGTTAAAACAGGTTTATTAGACTGTTTGCGTTTTTATGAATAAGAGTGTCAGAGTCATTCGAGTGGCTCTCATAGATTTTGATCGATGTCTGATCTAGTGTTAATTTCAAAGTAGCCGTTTTCGGCCACTAGGAGCGAAAAATGAATAACGCTGCCGGCGGCCGATCACAACTTTCTATTAGTCGGTCTCATGCTCCTCCCGTGACCCCATCTCATCAGGCATACGGTCAGATCCAGTTACTGTGGATCTCGTGGCGCTTGCTCGCAGTCGCGGACGCTTACACACTATCAGAAACATAATCGGAACACATAAACAAAATGTTGATCATGACATGACGTCTGTGGAAGGTGGGCTCATCCGATGTGGAACGTAAAAACAAATGAACCATGAGTGAGGATGACCGACACTCACGCCGGTCGGTCCCGATCTCGAATGATGATGGGGTGACATGACATGACATGTGGTAACATTAGTGTGTTGTGTCTGTCGTTACTTGTAGACTAGGTAACCTTTAACGGCGTAGCTTATAAAAAACATTCAGGGATTAGAACAAACAAAACACATCTATATTATTCCCTTATTTACAGTAGCTTCTCGTATCAGATATAGATCTTTCAATCGAGTACTGTTGTCTACAATAGCAGAAATCTGATTAGTTCGCCTGCACGTTTCCACATTTTTCATTAAAACACATCATTTTCTACCCATTTTACCCAATCATAACTTTGCAATTATCATGAAATTCCATAATTTTATGAACAAAAGCGAAATGATCGTTACGATTGAGAACAATAGAGTCGTAAATAGGGAGACATCCACTCGTCACGATATCGAGACACAGGCGTATTAGCTGAAAACGAGTTAGTAGTTATACGTCAACACTTATGCAACACGCAATAGAGACCTCTCATTGACTAGTTTGTCGCAAAATGGGTTCCTAGGCGGCCGTTTCATAATGTCCGCCTCAGCCGTCTCGTACGCGAGCGCAATCGCTGGCACCTAACGGCATTGGCTTATTAATTAAACATTATCAGTACATCAGCCGGAACTCCACAACACTAAAACCTTAAGGAAAACACTGGAATCCAAAGACTATTGTTCGAATTGAGCTTTTATCTACCAGTAGATTTTCATTTCTCTTGATAAGTATGTAGAAGAGACAAACAAAAGCGATATCATTGTACTCCCCATATTGAATACTATTCGATCGATAGTCATGAATATCCATTACTTGTAATATTGTATCTTAGTTAAAAAAACCGTTCTTGCAGCTTTTTCGATTTAACTGCTATAAAATTTTGAGAAAAATAAGTTATTTATTTTCTTTATGTTATCATAAAAACTAAAAAAAAGTAGTAAGTCCATTAAAAGCTGCAAGAACTGTAATAAAAGTGTAAATTTATGTTACATTCAGAAATTCACTGTTACTAAATCATTTATACTTATCTCTCAGTCATAAAATTTCCCAACTTATTTCAAGTACTATCGATCCAAATCCAAGTTCCCGAATGCAACATATCAACAGACAAAAATAGATCGTAAAGTCGAACGAATAAAATCAAACTTACCATGTCGGTTCCAAGATCGATGCAAAGGATTGTAACAGTGCCGAGTGGGAGCGGGATATCGCAAAGGATGAAGGCGAGGAAGGGCGAGATCTCGGGAATGTTCGAGGTCAGGGTGTACGCGATGGACTTCTTCAGGTTGTCGAAGATCAGTCGTCCTTCTTCCACTCCAGTCACGATCGAAGCGAAGTTGTCGTCGAGCAGGATCATGTCGGCGGCCTAGGAGGAAGAGACGTGTGAGTTTTGGTGGTAGAAAGTGACAACCCTAAGGCTGCCTATCCACTGGACCGGAGCGAGGCCGCGGAACGGTGAAACGGAGAAGTATTAACATATAGGATGTGGATCACGAAGATTTCGTGCAATATTTCTCCGTTTCTCCGCTCCGCTCCGGTGGACAGGCAGCCTTGTAATATTGATTATGTAAAACAAGGAAGAAAATAATAAAAAACTGTTTAAACATGAAGTCTATTATGTTTTTTAAGTCGCCAAGCGTGACAAAAAAACCATAAGCTTGTTCATAGACTGATAACTCATGGTGACCTTGACCGGAGCTTATCGGCAGTATTACATAAATTAATTTTCAAATATGAGTTCTATTACCTTGGCCATAGATTCTAACCTAAAATGAATCATATCGTTCTGGCTAAAGAAAAATCCCTTCCTAAGACACCAATATCGGCATTTTTGGAAGTAGGTGAGGAGTTTCCTGAAATAAGCTCTATTGACTTGGTCTTAGAGTATTCACTTACTTAGACACATCAGTGCCAGCGATGCCCACAGCAACACCGATATCGGCCTTCTTCAAAGCGGACGATAAGTCGGCTCTTTTTGATTACTTCCTCACTTGAATCCTTTCTCCTTAGCCATAGAATACTTACTTGTTTAGACACGTCAGAGCCAGCGATGCCCGCAGCAACACCAATATCGGCCTTCTTCGAAGAGGGTGAGAGAAGTCGACTCTTTTAGCCTACTTCCTAACTTGAACCCTATCTTCTTAGCCATAGAATACTCACTTCCTTAGACACGACAAAACCAGCCATGCCCATAGCAACATCAATATCGGTCTTCTTCAGAGAGGGCGAGAGAAGTCGACTCTTTTTGCTTACTTTATAACTTGAACCCTATCTCCTTAGCCATAGAATACTCACTTGCTTAGACACGTCAGAGCCGGCGATGCCCATAGCAACACCGATATCGGCCTTCTTCAGAGCGGGCGAGAAGTTGTCTCTTTCTAGCTTACTTCCTAACTTGAACCCTATCTCCTTAGCCATAGAGTACTCACTTGCTTAGACACGTCAGAGCCAGCGATGCCCACAGCAACACCAATATCGGCCTTCTTCGAAGAGGGTGAGAGAAGTCCGCTCTTTTTGCCTACTTCCTAACTTGAACCCTATCTTCTTAGCCTTAGAATACTCACTTGCTTAGACACGTCAGAGCCGGCGATGCCCATAGCCTCTCTGATATGAACGTCCTTCAAAGCGGGCGATAAGTCGACTCTTTTTGCTTACTTCCTAACTTGAACCCTATCTCCTTAGCCATAGAGTACTCACTTGCTTAGACACGTCAGAGCCAGCGATGCCCATAGCAACACCGATATCGGCCTTCTTTGGAGAAGGCGAGAAAAGACTCTTTTTGCTAACTTTCTAATTTGAACCATATCTCCTTAGCCATAGAGTACTCACTTGCTTAGACACGTCAGAGCCAGCGATGCCCATAGCAACACCGATATCGGCCTTCTTCAGAGCGGGCGAGAAGTTGTCTCTTTCTAGCTTACTTCCTAACTTGAACACTATCTCCTTAGCCATAGAGTACTCACTTGCTTAGACACGTCAGAGCCAGCGATGCCCATAGCAACACCGATATCGGCCTTCTTCAGAGCGGGCGAGTCGTTGACACCATCACCGGTGACAGCCACGATGGCGCCGAGGCGCTGGCAGCCTTCCACGATGATCAGCTTCTGCTGAGGCGAGGTGCGGGCGAATACGATTTCCGTGTGGAACCTAGACAATGAGGGTAACGTTAGTTTATTTAAAATAAATAGCCTTTTGGCCAGGATAACATCTGATTGTAATGACGCCGAGGATGGCTACCGTACTTCTAATCTTTTTAAGCCCCGATGCAAAAGTTTGTCGAAAGTTTGTCGTGTCTGTCTGTGGTATCGTAGCTCCCAAACGAATGAACCGATTTACGTTAAGTTCTTTTTAGTGTCACAGATAATTTTATCCCAAATGTTCTTGCCATGTTTTATGGAGATCTGTTTATTAGTGCGCTTGAGTAAAGAAGGCAAGTGTCACACCATAAATAAAAATTTCCTCGATTAATATTCAGCAGTTTCATGAATCAAATATTTATTTCTTATTACATAACTGAGCTACAGATACACTAATAAGGACTGGTTTTTAAAAGAAGTTATGAAACTACACGATTTCATGACGTGAAATGTTTGAGAATTTATAGATTTTATTTATATTTGATCACATCTGGAAAGAAGAGTACTGGTTCTCTGTAATCCAGTCTAGCTCAGATGCCAACCAATTTCCTGTACCCTTATAAATAGAATAGAATAGAATATGTTTATAAATTGTAAGCTACCTGTTTAAGTTTTAGCATTAAGTCCACCTTTTGTACACTGTTACTTGTGCAATAAAGTTCTTAAATAAATAAATAAATAATAAATTAAGTTGATTGTAAAGACGCTATATTTCGTCTTTCGTATTGTATGGAATGTATCAAGTTACGCCTCAATCGATTTTTGCTGGTGACACTTACTTCAGAATCTCATCAAGCTGATCCGAATTCAGTTCCCTAAGTTCAGTTCCGTGAACCACAGCGGCTTTGGCCTCGCGCGGGTTGACCTCCGACACGGGGATGTTGAGCCGCGCCGCGATGTCCTCCACAGTCTCGTTGCCCTCGGAGATGATGCCCACCGACTTGGCGATAGCCTTGGCAGTGATGGGGTGGTCACCGGTCACCATGATAACCTGGAGTGGGAGGTGTCATTAGGAAATAGATTCAAATTATATTTATTTTATCGGGCTTTGATACAGTTGCTTATGTAGGCGTGGTTACATTTCTTATGGTTTTTAATTAAGTTTGATTGACAATTGATTACTAAGTGGTAGTCTTCTTTAGGTTGACCGTGAAATTGAGACCTGCGGGGTGGCGGGGCACGCAGGGAGGCGAAAGCGAGTTGAGTAAGGGGTGCGGGCGGTGTGGATACACCCACCCGCGCCCCTCACGCACCGCACTTTGGCCTCCCTCCGCGCCCCGCCATCCCGCAGGCGAAGTCCCAATGAAGCGGTTTACCTATAAAAGCATTTGTTTAATTTTAAGTATAGCATAGATATCCAACAGCAAGATGGGTCGCTTGATCTTGTTAAGAAGCTGGATTTCTTATATCTTGTAGTCATACCCCTAAGGAATGAATATGGTTCAGCGAGTACATCAAGCCGTTGGGCTTGCGCTTGATCTGTCTCCAGTTATGCCGGATTGCATCTCACCGCAGTGCTGTAATGTAGCTGAGAGAACGTAATAAATATATTCTACCCACCTTGATACCAGCAGATCGGCACTTGGCAACGGCGTCAGGCACGGCGGCACGGGGAGGATCGATCATGCTCATGAGGCCGACGAAGCGGAGGTTTTCCTGAGGGAAGTTGGGGTCGTCCGTGTTGAACTTGTAGCCGATGGGGTACTTGTCCGAAGGTAGCTGCAGGTCGCAGAAGCCGAGCACACGCTCGCCGAGACCGCCGAGTTCGAGGTACGCGTTGTTGAATGCTTCTTTCATTTCCTCGTCTAAGACCTGAAGATGAAAGCAGCTTTAGTTTGAAGTACACACCATATATGACGATTAAATGATATTCTACTTTATGTTGTTAGATGCGACTTATATTGATTGAGTTTACATTAGAAAATCTTAAGTCACATATTGGTTATGTAATCGCTTTGTCATAGAAAAGTTTTGTACCACAAGTCGAACGATATAACAAACAACTCTTTGTCGTGTTCATATTGTGACCCAAACATAAAATATCGTATCATTAGTCTCTTGGAGGTTAATGCTTGCAACTTTAAACTACCTTTTCCTTGCCACCAATGAAGATAGTGCTGCAGCGTTCCAGAATCCTCTCAGGGGCGCCCTTCATCACGAGCAGATGCCGAGGGTCGCTGGGGTCATCGCTCTCGTGGATCGACACCTGATACTTGTTGGTCGAGTTGAAGGGGATCTCGCACACTTTCTTATTCCTCTTCCTGATAGACAACACATCGCCCAGAGCCAGTTCCATGCACTTGAGGAGAGCGGCTTCGGACGCGTCACCAGCGACTTCCTTCTTCAGGATTGGTACGCCGTCTTGGCCTCCTTTGAACTCGGCGCGGTTGCAGAGGGTTGCGATCTTGGCGAGGGCCTTGAATCCTGGGCTGGTACGGTCTGAGACAAAAGATAGTTTGGTTAGAAATAGAGACCAACTCGCTGCCTGCTGAAGTTTTCCCTCAACTCTTTAAGGCAAGAGTGAATACTGAATAGGTTGCTACTCAGCAGATATGCACCACCCTAGACCTCATCCCCACCTGACATCAGATCAAAAAAAAACTCAAGCATTTCTTTGCCAAGTATACAATGATATGAATGATAACATTTAAATGTAAGTAGTAAAAGTTTGCTTGCATACGTAGGAATAAGACGTAGATCTTCGGAAAGAAAACAACGAGTTCTACCACTCGGCTGTAGCGGTGGATGTGGATTCGATGAATATTGATATCGTAGAGAGCACCGCGTTGCCCGACCCGCATATTGGCAAGCTCACCTAATGATGTGGTTGTAGTCTTTTACGATTGGCCGATACAGTTTGGATAGGTAAGACTCTCTCCCGCTCCCCCTTACGACCTTGCGTTTACAATATTATTATTTTTAGTGGTCTACTAGACCAATGTTCTAGATAGAACCAAAAAATATGCTTTATATATGAATTTACAACTGTCCACAACTTACGCTGTTTCATTCTTTTAACTCGTATATGTATTCGTTTGCAACGTCAACATCTTTTACAGAATCTAAAGTTCTAAATACAACTCCGTCCAAAACATACCATACTGAACTCCAGATTGATCCTCAGTAGTATCAGCCTCAATGATCTGGTTGTCAAACCACATGTGAGCGACGGTCATCCGGTTCTGCGTCAGCGTGCCGGTCTTGTCCGAGCAGATGGTGGAGGTGGAGCCGAGGGTCTCGACGGCTTCCAGGTTCTTCACGAGGCAGTTCTTGGAGGCCATGCGCTTGGCGGTCAGGGTTAGGCATACGGTCACCGTGGCGAGCAGACCTTCCGGCACGTTGGCTACGATGATACCTGCAAGAGATGATTGACGTGGATTAGTCATGTTATTTGTATGGCTATTGTGGATTAGAGGAACGTGATTTAATGAAGCGCCTCTCATTTCTCATCTCGCTGACTGTGACAATGTTTCACAACAATCCGAATCTATTGAAAGTAATAGTGAACGGGCTTCTTCTGGGCGAATTCATTACAATAAGTCGAAGAGGTAAGGTTAATCAAAAGTGATGGAATTAAAATACTTCTGTGACTGATCATCTTATCAACAGTAGTTGCAATTATACTTCTTCGAAAATGGAACAGTTTAAAAAAATAGTAGCAATCTTTAGCTTTTAATGAAACTAGTCAATTCAGTTCTTCAATAAGTAATTGATCAACTATGGGTGTGTTCTATGCTTTTTGCTATCCAATTTCATCAGACTAGAGCCACTCAACTATCTTAGTTAGTTCGAGAGGTAAACCAAACAAATGTGACGTATACTGCAATGTCAGAACTCACCAATCAGGAAGATGACAGCGTCCAGCCAATGGTAGCCAAGAATGAAGGCGATGAGGAAGAACGTGACGCCGAGGAAGACGGCCACACCAGTGATGAGGTGGATGAAATGATGGATCTCCTTAGCGATGGGGGTCTCGCCCGTGTCCAAACCAGAGGCCAGGCCGGCGATACGGCCCATCACCTGCACCATACAATAGGTAAATTAGAATCATACTTAATATTTTAAATGCAAAGTTTATGAGGATGGATGTATGTTTGTTACTCTCACACAAAAACAACTGGATGGATTTTGATAAAACTACAATGATATAGCACATTAATTCATAGTGCTGTTGTATGAGGTACGAAATTTACGCAGGGGAATCAATAGTTGTACATAATTTTCATCAGCGACGATGTTATATTATTTCTATACTTAGTCAGATGAGCATTGATATGTTTAATCAGCCTTACTAAAGCTATTTACGAGTTATTATTATTTAGTTTTTTTTTTTTTAATCTTTATAATCATTTTGGAATTGTACAATTATTATTTTTTTCAGCTTCAAAATAACATCTATCTATCCACCTAGAATACATAGAGCAGCTCGTAGCGCAAGAAAGCACTTGAAAATCTCAACGCAGCCTTTTAACTTAATAAACAGCTTAGCATTTGATTTCTTTATACAGACCTAGATTATAGTGTTAAGTTCATTATGTTATTAAAGACATAAATATTCTTTGATCTTCATAACTTATTAGCGAGTGATTAAACAATGAACCACTTCTGTTAAAGTACCTGCTTTACATTTTTGATACAGGACACAAAAATTTATCAGACAAGTTAATTCGAACTTCACAACGGAAAATTCTAAACGAGCGTGCATATTTAAGCAGTCTAATAATTAATTAAGCCAAGGCCGCAAGGGTAACGGGCGCACGCAATTTACTGTGGGTCTTAGGGAAATCCTTTTTAGGTTCAATTATGTTTTGTTGGTAACTTCATAAATATTACAGATGTACCTCGAGGCAGACATGACTAGTAGTTGTTTTAGAATTTAGTATCACTACACTAGGTATATGTAATGGAAGTATTCTCCTATACGATAACCCAGTCGGTAAATGCAACTGACACCACCATTTCTAATGTTTTAATACAATTTGGAGAAGCAAAACTAAATAATTAAATAGAATTGAAATAGAACTGAGCTTTGTAATTAGAAAATATTATTATTTTGATTTGTACCACTCTTAATTATTGTTAATGTTCAGATACTGATTAGACTCTATGCATTTCCAAGCGGTTGACTGGTAGGGAATGATTTAAGTCCGCCAATTGTACAACTTACAGTGGCATAAAGTTTAAATAAATAAATATTTAGGAACATGCGAACTCACCGTGTTGTCTCCGCAGCAGATAACGATTCCCTTCGCGGTGCCCTCAACAGCGTTGGTGGAGAAGAATGCCAAGTTCTTGGTCTCAAGCGGGTTCTCGTTGGTGAATTCAGAGCCACGGGACTGGGGTTCCGACTCGCCGGTCAAGCTGGAGTTGTCCACTTTGAAGCCTCGCGCCTCAACGATGCGGATGTCAGCGGGGATACGGTCGCCGAATTTAACCTAAAATATAGTGTATTTTGTTAGTCTTCATTCTTTTTCATTTCTTTTCAAAAGAACAAGAAATAAGCTATCTTCAGCTAGCTTAAAGTAGACAGTGTGCTTAAGATGTCTTTCATCAGGATTCCATTATCAGATCTTGACCTGATGATCACGGAACGACCCAGAAAGTGTACTCTTTTATACAAACGAAGACGTTGCCAAATCAGTCCATGCGTAATTAAGTACTTGGGGAATATACATAAAATAAAATTACGATGAATTGTGAACAGCTTCTTTTTAGTCATATACGTACATTATGTGTCAGACTATTATTTCTGGATACAGATTTATAGATTTAACTTATTTTTAGTGATCATAGTACTTATTCAGTATTATGTACCACACTCATAGATACCGAGACATTATTTCTTCAACCAAAATGTACCTCTACAATAAAGTTAGAACCTAGAAATGACAACTAGAAGATTCAAAGCATATATGCACCACCCTAGACCTCACCTACACCTGACATTGGGTGCGATCGAGATCAAATATCTGCTAATCCGAGAAAAAAAATCATTTACCTCAACAATATCACCAAGCACAAGGTCCTCAGCACGCAGCGTCAGTTTCTCGCCCTCGCGTATAACCGTAGCGAATTGGGGCACCATGTTCTTGAAGGATTCCATAATCTTCGACGACTTGCTCTCTTGGTAGTACGAGAAGATGCCCGTCACGATCACCACAGCCGCTAATACGATTCCGAGATACAAGTTGTCGTCCGCTGGTTCTTCGACGGTACTCGCCTGAAAGATAAATCTAGGTATTATAAGATTCTTGGGTCGTATTTTGTCCAGCCTGCCTTAGCTGAGCATTTTATGCATCTTAATTTGAATTGTAAAAAAGATGGATAGATAGGATTCGTCAATAAAAACAGAGCCAAGCGTAGTCGTGGTAAGTAAAGATCTTTCGACGAGCTTGGCAAAGATAAGATGAAGATGAAAAGAATATCTTAGCGAAGATTAATCAGCGGTAAATGCACTACATGTTGAAATTTTGAATATTTTACTACTATGAAGTATTTTACTGCATAACCAACTCCCCTGGTTATGTTTGCATAACATGAAGTTTCCAACACGTGTCAACCAGTGGAAAAGTTATAGCACAGATAGTTTATTGATTTTAAAACAATAATGCATAAATCGCATCCTAAGGCGCCAAGCTCGGAGCGATCTTTAATGGGACGCGTCGACGGACAATTCGTTCACATCACACTGACCTGAATTCCGTAGGCAATAAAGCATAGTATAGCACCAATCCACAATAATAACGCGAAGCCACCAAACAGATTTTTACAAAACTTCACCCATTCGGGCGTCTGTTTTGGCGGGGTGAGTGCATTTGGACCGTCCCTTTCCAGGTTCTCTTTCGCTTTTGCGTGACTAAGGCCCTGAAATCAAACAAGACCAATCACACATACGTTCTAGAATCATCCGATATGTCTAAGATATCTTGAATGGAATAGTCCTTACATTTTCTGGGTGTGTCTGAAATCTTTGGTAGAGCTCCTCGGGTGTTACTTTGTGAAAGTCAATATCCAACTCCTGTTTGAGATCATCTAAGTCTCCTGCTTTCCGTTTTTTTGCGGGTGGTTTCCGGCGTGTCTGAAATTCATAACGTAGACTTATTAATTATTTTGATATAATAATAAATGTCCACATACATAGTACACTGTAAAACTGTTTATTAAACTTTATGATTATGTACTAAATAGCTTGGATGAATCTGCGTATCAAAATGCAAAGTTGATGGTTTGAAATTAACAAAACGGCATGCAAAATTCCAATGGTGATGGGCATCAAAATGTTTGTGCCGATCGCCACGGGAAGACACAAAATGAAAGATGGTAATGCAAATAAAAACCTTGTACTGCCCGTCTGCGGTTCTATTATCATCCTTTATGGGCCCGATGGTCGCGACGCGGTACGAGTCGGTACGGCCATGCTGCAAACACAACTAGGGGCTAGACACATTCTACAAGGCGGCCCTATGGGCCATGCTCATGGGTGAGGGTGGAAGTGGCCAACAATGATATCGCATGGTTTAATGTATGATCTAAAACAAACAGGAATCATTTTAAGTCATCAAAATCATCAGGGCCATGCAATATCTATGCTCAATCAAAATAAAAAAGAACAAAATGCTGATTGCCAATGCAAGAGAATGAATTTTTGAAATGCATTTTCTTACATTCAACACGTATGTGGATATATTTATAGGATGTAATGTAGTGCCTATTGACAATGCAGCTAAATGTGTCACTACTACCTATGCCTAGCTATACCAGTATAGTGATTACATTGACAGTCAGAGTACTAAATTGTAAAGCGTTCGGTGACTCGCACACAGAAACAGATAATACAGATCGCATGACTATAACCTTGCCGAACGTGAACACTATAGTCCTGGTAGGGACCAACTCTCAATGGCATTCAATTGATCTGAACTAGTTGCGCGTGCGAACCTGAGAGCGGTTGTAAGGACACCGCAAACCTCAGTGCATGAAGACTACGACTGTGATTTTGAGCAAAAATAATGTGTAAATAGCTACAGTATTCAGCTAAAATCTAAACTACACGAGCTGAACCCTGAAAATATGATTTATGAAGCAATTTTGACGTAGACCACAATTCTGTAATAACGTAAACGCTGTTATTAAACCCACGTTCATCGCACGTGTAATGAATGATCGCGAGCTTATAAGAGTCCCGGAAACTGTGCCGGCTCTTACGTAAGTGCAATAACGGTCGCATTGTGTTCAATAGGGGCGGTAATGTCACCGCTTCTAAATGCGTCCGCGCTGCCGTAAACAGGCCGGCCGCGTCGCCGCCGATAATTGATCAACGTTTTCATGCAGGCCTCATTAAACCGCGCCCTGAATTCCGCTGAAGGTCACGATGAGAATAACTGGAGCGAGTTGTGGGAAGCGCGAGGCTAAGAGATCGTGGCTCTGCTACGCAGCCTACCCGCATAGGAATGGCAGGGGTGGCGGGCGGTGACGGCTCGATGGTTACGGCCAGTACTTAATTAAGCGCCATAAAGGCCGCTATAAACGCGGCAAAGGGGATGATGGAATATTCATACGGCATAAGATCACGTTAACCAAAGTGGTAGACATGCGGCAGCATGTTCGGCCCGCATTACATAAGCGGCGGCTCGGAGCATGCGCGGTGCGGCCCAACCCCCGCTCGCTACCCTCGACATAAATAGCTAAAAGACAAGGTTGCCACCCCGGACCCCGACGACCGCATTTATAATCTCTATAAAGGTTAAACCGGAATATCTGATGGAAAATCGAAACTGGTTCTTGCTAGAATGAAATGTTTAACACCGTCCGAAGGGCTGACAAGCTCATTCGAAACGCCTCGGTGGGGGTCTGTCAAATGACGTAGATTCTTCTAACGAGAGGGGTTCTTGACAATACGCCATTGTGAACAATTTACGGCTTTGAAAAATCGTTTGCAATAACCGTGTCTTTAAACAACGAATGGATTTGAAAGAGCCGCTGAGTTTATTTGGCAAGGCTCCTCTGACTTTGAACGTATTTTAGGGTTTGTGGAAGGTCAGCTATACTAGTGGACTTTTGTATTATGATATTTCGGTGGAATCGAACTAAAGGAACATAGGCTTAGTTTAGATGATTTAATGGGACGAATCAATGCGCAGACAAATCAAATAGTTTGTGTCACTAATTATACTATTACGAAACCAAGAAGTCGGTCAGGCGCCGACGTGCCTAATATAAAAGTCATGTGTTCTACTAACTCTAAATAGAAATGTCAATGAACGTTCAGCCGAAAGATTCATTGCCACGGTCACAGAACTGCTTTGTACCGAAAATTTGCTGTTACTATCGTAGTAGATGCGTGACGTATGAATGAGACAATTATTTTTAACATTAATGAGGCGACGCATGCCGTGACTCCCCAACTCGCGATGACGACACGAGTATATGATCGTGCCAAAACATTGGATGGTATAGTTATTTTTTCTTTCGTTATGTTAATAACGTACCTAGTAGACTTTGAACACGAAACAAGAGGTGTCATTGATGCTTTTTCTATAAGTGCACAAGTCGGTTAAGGGCTATTTAAGATGAGCATTTCTATGATCATACTGCACGATTGAAATTAAAAAGCTACAAAAGAATAGCCGATGATTAGGACCCAATTACATATCAGAGTAACGCAAGGTGGTATTATGACTAAGTTAATCGTTTACAAAAAGCAAACTTAAGTCGAAGAATTTCTTAAATACATTACAAAAGGTTATCTATCGGCCAATTAAGAACTAAAAAGTAATTAAAGCATAATTAAGATAACCTTCCCTTAGAAGATTTACAAACATTACGCATTCATTACATCTTTTCGATATGAGGTGCACTGACCAAAGAACCTCAATTACACAAAATGTCGTACTGCACAAAATGATAAATAAAAGGTTAAAGGTAGTGCCACGATAGTAAATGAATGCTCTACAGAATTTACTTCACTACATTTCATTATAGGAAAGAGTTTCAATGTATCTGTATTTAAACTACATAACAATCTATTTCTCGAGGAAGTTGGATATTTTTTTCAAATAAGAGCTAAAAAAATTATTGATTGTAAAGGAAAAGGGTTTTGAATGAAACTTTATCATCAATGAAACGAGAAATAAATCATGATACTTAAGCAGCTGATTATATTACTATTTATTCGGACTCCGATTCGACAGATTCTGTAGTATTGGAGCTATTGGTGACTCTTGTCACAAATTATAATTTGGATCCAAAGATAAATGGCCTATCAAATACTGGGTAACCTTTGTAAATTCAACAAGTATTATGTACAGCGCTATTTAAACACACTTGAAAATCATCAAACATGCGTCGGAGTTCGGACAACTGAGACATACGGTATAAATGACGTTTCAATCAGTGGCGCGTTGTTTTTTTTAATATAATAAATTGCGGCCTTTTCCAAAGATAACAAGCACAGTACCGCGAGAAAAATCTGTAAATTACTATTGTCTGAAGGATGAATCAAAACTTGACGACAGCTGTATAAGAAAGATCAATGGTGTTGTCTCAGATTTCAGGTATTAGTGTTCACAACTGCACTGAAGGTGAAAATTGAAAAATATTTTGCGTTTCTGATTTTTTACTACATTTGAAAACCGCTGATACAGAGAAGCTATGGAAACTTAATAAAACTAAAAAGTATAACCAATCATATTAATTATAATGTGTGCGGCAGTCCGAGCACATTAAAAAGAAGTTAAAAGTGTATTACTGTATTTTTTTTGATAGCAACTATTGAATTAATTCCAGGTACAGTCCGGTACCAGCAATGATGGCGTGAAAGAAAACGAGGAAATATTTCTATGTATTTTTGTTTCTGCGCTTCCGTTTCTTCAGAAGAGTATCGTGGGCTTAAATCTAGGAAAAACGCCGTACACCAAAAGTAAATTCTCTACATCCTATCCACAACTGATGATGATTAAATTATTACTCAAATTAATTTTCGCAAGTTCTAAGACAATTTGGAAACTCCCCAAGGACCGTCTAGCATCCTAATTGATGCATGCTGTCGTCATAGAGGATAAAGGAAATACTCCAATAGAGCGACGGTACTCTATGCGATTTAAATGACATAATGACAGGGCAATTTACTAATAAACCTTCGGTGCTTGTGGTCCGTGGCCGAAGCACGGCGCTCCCGCCGCGACCTGTTAGCAACTTCCTTCGGAGCACCTAGCGAATCTTCTTTTTAGCTCGACGAATTACCTTGCTTTATTCAATCGGCAAGCAGAAGATACTCGCAAGTCTTTTTACTAATGCATATGTTATATAGCCAGCGGCCTTAATAGAATTTATTAATTTTTGACTACGATCTACGACATTGGTATATTTTCGAGAGTCGTCTCTTGTCTTGTCTTGTGCCTGACCCTTCCGTTAATATTCTAAAAGGATTAGCCTAAAATGATTCAAAAATGATGCAGAAGAAAATGTCATCCTCCATCAGTAAAGAATATGGAAATGATTAGCTTTTCGGTATTTTACGGTAGATTTATTCTGAGTAGTTTAAAATATCTAAGATGGCTCTAACAAAGAAGCAATAAAAGATGTTTGGGCAAAAGAAAATCTTTGATTAAAAACTAGTTCAAGATTTTTGAGAGATTTTATTCGTGAAATATCTCATGCAGTCAATTGTTATTTGAAATAGGTTTTCCATGTTGAAAATCTCTTACATTTACAATTGAGCATACGATTTTGAGAGTTGTATCATGACGTCGTTATATGATGAAGGAGTATGTTCCAATTTCATTCCGAATATGATGTATTGAGGAAGGATCTGTGTCGAGGCATATGGAAGAGCGAAGTGTCTCGCTCTCCGCACAGATCGATACGGACAAGTTACGCAACCCGGCCGGCGCCGTTCACACTATTGTAATATCACATTATTAAAAAGTTTGCAGATTAAGCTACTTTTTTGAAGAAATTAGAACATACATCCCGAGATTGGTAGCGAAAATGAATTGGTGCATCAAAAGTTGTAAAATTGCAAAAGTTGAAAAGCTCTGCGAAGATAAGTGATCTAGTGCTAATGGATGCGGAAATTCTAAGGGCACAAAATATCGTTGCACATTTCTTGCGCTAGCAGAACAAAGGCAATGAAACGTGCTAATGGAGTTCTGCGTGAGACGACACGAGGGTCATGCCCTGAAGAAATCAAGCACTGATCACGATAGCGGGGGCCTGGCTCGCGGCCACGGTCCTCCGGAGTCTCCAGCACTCACTTCCCGGACATGCACTTGCACCTCACGAAAGCACTGGCCTCGTATTTCGGGCTCGCTACTGAAAACGCTAAGGCAAGCACTACTGCAAGCACTGCACTCACCTCGCCCATTTTCGCTAGTCTTTATAAAAAGGCGGATAAAAAGGTGTGAGCCGCCTCTCGGTCTCGCCTCTGTCCCTCAACGGAATGGGGTGGGTAGTCGCTAGTTCTGCAACAACGGGGACCTTTACGGCTTCCGCGTTCCAACGAAAAAACTTAAAAATGTGTGCGCTTTCGTAGTCTCGTCGCACCGCACTAGGGCTATGTCATCGTGGTACGGAACTTAAACCCGGTATGAGAGAGAGCGCGCGGGATGAAGTCGCGGAAGGCGCGACACTCGGCGGCCT
>OY757271.1:7092858-7202892 GCA_963584085.1 Pyrausta aurata | reverse complement strand
TAAGTATTGACAGACAGCTTTATCTGAAGAATGATTTTTTAACGAGAAAGGGGATACTTTGCATTAAGGATAAGAATGATCGGGTTAATTATTTTGTTAGTTAGTTGTTATGAGTGTGGGAATAGGATTAAAATACAAATGTAAAATTTTGTCTAGCTACAGCTTTTGAGGAAAACATTTTACTGCTGCTTTAAAACGTATAGGATGTGATTTAGATTTCAGTGAACTGTATAGTTATTCTATATTGAAAGGATATGTTCGAACTCGTTTTATAGCATTCGCTTTATGATAATGTCATAACCTCCGCACATAAATAAATTTTAGACGTAAACATTTTATTGCTGGCCCCGTCTAAGTAGGCGCGATTCCCGGCTGACTAAATCCGCGAGTCTCACCCCAGTAGCACTCACAAAATTTATTACCTCGCCATCGAGAAATAGAAACCCGCATTACAACCGAAAAAGGGCTTCGGACGCATTATATTGGGTCCATTAAATCCTTTGTTCGAATGGAAGTGCTATAGTGAAAAATATCAGCCGCGAAGGCCCGACCTTGAAAGCCTACGAATTTTACGACACGGATTTAGAATAATTTTCCAGGTCAAGTTACATAATGTTACTCGGAATTTATTTCTGACAGGTAACTAGGTACGGTACAGTCGCTACGTGGACGATCAACTCTATTAAATTTTCATTGCACCAAAGAACTGGTGTGCATATAGGAGGCTATATTTAGAAAATCGATAAAATAAATTGCCTTAAAGCTGTTTGCTGCACATTCGGTGTTATGTACGGCAGAAATGATCGATTCCGTTCGGCCCGCCAGCCAGGCCGGCCAGGATGATACGAGAGCCGAGTCACAAACATACAATATTTGAACAGATAAATCAGACGGGAAATGTTCAGGAACAAGTATATTGACAAAATAACGAAATATCAAGTTTGCGACAAGATTGATGGGACGGCTAAACGAGAAATGCGGGATCTTTTAGTTAGATCTTATATGTAATCAAACTCAGAAACTAATAAAATATTGGAAGGAGAAGTTTCAGATACAAAATGTTTTCTTCGGAGAAACTTTGAAACTTTTTTAATTAGAACGAAGAGGAAAAAGTGCTGTACTTTTTTGCTCATTAGATCGGAACTTGTTATATCTACCAAGTGGCTATTGGGGAGTTGGCATTCCGTTTCCGAATCGAGGCAGGCAGGGGCCAGGAGCACCACCTGTCCGATATTAATTTCCGCCGCTTGACGGCCTCTGCCCTGCCCCTAGTAATTACATGTCAGCAAATATAGACATATCTCGAGCGTATAACCAAAGACCGACTTCCCCGCTCCACTTGGTCACGTAATATTATAACCCTTAAATTTTATATTAAAGAGGGAAACGTGCCTGCGGGAGTCTCAACCAGTTTCAGTTGTTAAAGTCGAAGCGAACCCTAAAACTCTGCGCCGTAAGTAAATAACCGTTAACAAGTTGGGAATATTTAATCTCCGTCGTCGATACGATTCCAACAGTGAGTTAAAGTAAACGCTGAGAGCCTAGGCCGTGGTAGCGACGTTTTATTCGCAATCTCCCACAGAGTCTAAGCCTCCAGCACAATAAAACGCAAAGTTGCACTTTTCAATTTCAGCGTCCGCGCCGTGCCCTCGCTCTGAGCGTATT
Source organism: Pyrausta aurata (assembly GCA_963584085.1). Lineage (NCBI taxonomy): Eukaryota > Metazoa > Arthropoda > Insecta > Lepidoptera > Crambidae > Pyrausta > Pyrausta aurata. The sequence goes on along the minus strand of OY757271.1, from coordinate 7,201,227 downwards.
TTTCATTTTACCGGCTCTGGACTGGAACGTTAAACAAAAGGATTTTTCTACTCATTGTTCCAGTTGATTCATAGTCGCTGATATATTTTTATTTCCGCGTGCAGAATGCAAAACACACTGTTTAAATTAAATTGTTTGTTACAAAAATGTATATGTAGCGTAGATCGATAGATTGCAATATGCCAGCTATTTCAATAGAGTACGCATGCACCAGTTTGCTGCGCCCAGGGAAACACCCCCAGGCATAGGTCAGTTACTAATGCGCCCTCTGTGCATGTCACATTAAATAGCGGGCGGAAGTGGGCCAAAGCTGCTCATAATTTAATGTCACGCCATATAAGTCAAGAGAGTTGAGAAAAACTTTAGAAAAAAGTAATGAAAAAGGCACCGCTCAGCTGAAGGGTAGAAATTGGAACAAAACGAAATTATGTATTTTTACAGCAAATAAGCTCTGCGGGGAGAACAAAATTGAGAAAGTAATGGCAGAGAATTAGAAGCGCTTATACTGGGTTTATAACATTGGCAAGAGACAAGAACCTCTTGTTAGAACTGACCTGAAATAACATACAACAATTTGGGGTAGTCTGTGAATATGTGATAGAACAACGAGCTTACGTAGACGTTCAAGTGGACAAAGAGATTTTAAGCGGGGATAAGTCGGAGGGATGTTCTTGATGTATTATGTAAGGCATTAGTATCAGAGCGGCGGGCCATTCCTTCGTGGAGGACCGGCATGATATGAAAATTCGTCGTGGAGCGACCGGCGCGCGGCGGGAGGGGGTGTTGGGGGGCGCTCGGTTTGGGGCGGAGGGTGCACGAAGGCTCTATTTGGGTCACCCCGGGCGTCATTCCGCGCGATCAATAGCGGAGCCGGCGCGCGCCGCCGTGCTCTCGCTCGCGCGCCGCCGGTTACCTAACGCGTCTCGCACACTGCCCCACCGACATTAATTATTTTCCAAATCGCCTCTTATACCAGCTATTTAGCCTAAACTAAGAACTATACACCCATTTCGTGTTAATGGGCCTTTTAACGAACCAAGAATCGCGATCACGTACGTAGACGATGTGAAAAATTGAGCAAAACCACCCGCCGGATCAACGGCCCGCGTAGTCTGGCTGGCTCCTTCCTAGGGCGACTTTGTTCGTGAAAAGTTACGTAATGCTTAACAATAGACATTATCGTTACACATAAAGGGTTTTGATCCGAAAGCTCTTAGGTCGGAGAGAATGGAAACAACTTAGCCAGATTTAGTCATTCTGCAAGTTACAGGGTGTAATCTATTTCATTAGTTGACTCCGCCCGGAGCGGCCTACATTTAAAAGTGGCTGAAAGCTTTTAATAAGGCGTTGTTAGGGAGAGCAGCTGAAGCGAGTGGGGGCATAATAAATATTAGTGGCGAGACGACGCGCTGCGAATACTAACTAAGAAAGTAGATCAAACTCCCTCTTTTATTGCGGACGCGGCCAAAGTTTCACATCTCTAATTTCAAACATTAACAATATTATGCATAGAGAAGCGTATTCATAGTCGTTACAGCACCTAGTGCTGCGGAACACTAGAAGCCACTAGTCTCCGTCGAATCCTCGCCATTTGCATTTTAACTGGATCGAGTTCGACAAACTTTTTACATTAAGCACCATCCAACGGAAAACTTTTCTTGAAAAGTCCTTTAATATTTTATTCACGCATCTTCTTAAGCCCTTTATTTCGATGAATCTTTCTTACGTGAAATATATCTTGAACAGTACGGTAAAATAATTTAGGGTATTTTAATAGATAATCGATGTTTATTTTGATTAAAGCATCAATAAACAGTGAATTCACATCAAATGAAAGACCAAGTTGCAAGAGTAAACCAGATTTATCACCTGAAAGAAGCTAACAAATTTACAATATAACCGAATTTATGTAGCGTAAATGTAATGGAATGTCTGAGCTGTTGAGTGAGATGAGTGAGTGGATAGCAACCGTACCGAACGGTTTACAAACGCAAGTATTCCATACCAATATACATGCATATAAATATACGTATTGCTGGGTAAGTAAAGTACCTAGACCGCAATCCGAGTGACCAGAAATAGTCTCGCTAGTACCGAGTCGAAATAGAAGGTAAACGTAGTTATAGTGACGCCACAAATGTGCCAACACATGCCCGTAAAACCCTTAAAGGAGTAACAGACAACTAGCATTTCGCAAACTGATCAAATGGAACGCAATCCGTACTATATTTGAATATAATTTAACAAGGCAACCAGATCATTTCGTCTGGGCGCGGACGATATGTTCAGCGATTTGACAGGCAGCCATTTTACATTTGTACAAAATATTAGGGATTTGACGAGGATTTCGAAAGCGGGCTGCGTCCGCGGCTGCTGTCGATTTTCACGGACCGCTAAACGTGAATCAACGCAAAATCTGTGAGACTTCTACCCTACTCTCCAAGCCAGATTTATTATTATTGTAAGTAACTAAACCTCTTGACAGCACACTGCGTCGACCACCTTTGAACTTTGTAAATTAATTTGTAATGGACAACAATAAGATCAAAATACCATAAAATCTGTGCGTAGTTAAATGCGATAATAAAATACAGTAACCGTGATGTTATAATGAAACATGCAGCTCCGACCAATGACATCACATCACACGTAGCTGCGCCGTGTGCATATTGCATTGGTAATGCAGCGCAACGTTTTGTAAAATACTTCATGTGTTATCACATATTTATATATGAAATTCTGGTTTATATCATAACCTTGTTATCGCTCATATTTTACACGATAAAATAATGCATGGTTGTATTCAAAAGTGAAAAGGAATTTTGACTAAAGAGTTAGTGGAACTAGCGACAAATTAAGAATTAGTAGCTTAAAATTCTACAATTTTTTTTTGACCTAGAAATAAATACAAACGATTTTTAGTGTAATGCACTGAAAGTATCACATAAAGATAGATAGATCTAATTAAATTGAGGGTACCTATAAAAGTTTTTGGTCAAATGAATCGGCTTTATTTAAAAGATTATACTTACCGGCTACCGTAGCAGTTTCAACTTCAAAACTACAGTTTCACCAATTAAAAAGTTTGGACACAGTTTTCAAACTATCAAACGATATTTGTTTGATTGCACGAATGTTTTTTATTGACATGAAATATGTTTTCTCTGTTACTGTATTGGATTTTGCTACCTGTGCATTGTGTATCCTACATGAAACCTAATATATGTATAAATAAACACTAGGTGAAATTCTTCTGAAAGGAAAAAAGCCGAAGATATTATCTTACTATATCTATTGATTAAATAGCTATACATAAATAAAAAACTATTAATTAAGATAAATTGCTATTAATTTATTAAATATTAATAGCATAAGCTACAAATACAAAAGTGATCTGAGTGGATTTAAACACTTTTGGACTTATAATTTGAAAAGCATGTGATCGTTGAAACACATTTGTTATAAAAGAGATAAATACATATAAATAATTTCATTCTTAAAATGACATTAAAATTTACTGTGAGTCAACAGATAAAAGTACAATATCCTCAACGATGCAAAAGCATGATTAGACAAGGTCAATGTGAATAAAAAATAAAAACATTTATACAAATAATGAATTGAGGCAATCACTAAACTTTATCTTGAACTAGCTTTTGCCCGCGACTTCGTTCGCGTGGACTTCAGGTTCGTCCCGTCTAGTAGCGCAAAAAATGTGTTTTTTTTACGACCTCACATTAGAAACCTCAAAAATTGTAGCCTATATGTTATTCTGATGTATAAGCTATATTGTGGTAAAGTTTCATTCAAATCCATTCAGTAGTTTTTACGTGAAAGAGTAACAAACATCCATACATCCATACATCCATACTTACAAACTTTCGCCTTTATAATAGTAGTAGGATATGTTTTGTTTTATGTTCAATTTCTATAGTGAAAGCAACACGTTTATAGACCTCAAAAGAAACATCAGAAGCTAGGAAGAGCTGTGAAACAGTAATTGGGTATATAAATTAAATAAGATGGAATAATAACGTCGCCACCCTATTTCTATTTGTTTTGGAAACCAGACATTAGTCGACAGAAATATTTGATTAGGCAACATGAAAGAGCTTGCAGATATTCAGTCCGCGTTTTGATGGATTACCAGGATCCGTTTGGGGAATCTATCACTGACACCACGTAGGTACGCGCACTTCGTTACCAGTGAAATGTTCCGGATTTAGACTCCATTTGTTTTACCATTTGAATGATTGCCTACTGATTATGGGTGAAATTAGCTATGTGCCTGCTTATCGGAAGTGAGCTAGAGCATAGTAAAGGTTAACTGATGAGCACAGTTTTGAGTGAAATCGTTTTTTATCTGATTCTAAATCACCAAATGATGAAATGATATACGTCTATCGTAATCACCAAATGATTAGTTCATTAAGATCTTGAAAGTGAGTGGTCTCGCTGGGGTCTTCGATAGAACCGGATCCCATTTTCCAACCACCTTCTCTGTAGAAATTTTAATGTTTTTAAACATTCACGTAGACGAGAAACGAATCTACGTTCTTTTGAAAGTACTTTGGGTTGATCGAAACGCATGAACTGGTTCGAATAAATGAGTCGTATTCGCGTAAACTTCAGAAACAAGTATAATAATGGCAGTTAAAGGCCGCATGCGCAACAGTAGAGAATATCCAATTTCTAGTGCAAGTACAAGTTGACCGTCAACCATCAGGGGACTGGTCAACCACCGCCTGTAACCGCCTCGAGGGGGATTCGTGTAATCAATATCACTATCGACAAGCCGCGTCAATATATCAATACTAAGGTGTGCCCTCGTAAAGTATCTACAATTCTACATTGTTCGCGAACAGTCTAGCAATCAGGCAGGGCAGCAAATAGGTTGTATTGAATCCGTACCGAAAGGTAAGGGCCGTTTTGTCTGCCTCTGTCCGTTCCAACTATTTGTCACAACGCCATCTTGAAAAAGTCCGTGGAAATAGTTCGGGACTTGAATTTCACACGCCAAAGAGGTTAACAATTAAAGATACACAATAGATATAAAGACTAGAGAAACACAGTAAAATGTAACAAGAAAACTCTCCTCTCAGTAAGAATACAGGATTAATTTCGTTTACAAATAACGCTTGAGTGCGTGTGCAGGAACGAGTAAATGAAATTTAGTCACGTATCTTCAGCAGTCAGTAATCAATCAATCTGGTTTGCCTCGTAACGTAATGTAGCTCTGATCAATCTGATTTCCAAAAATAAGATAGCACTAAGGATTATTTGATTACAAACTTTTCTACCTGATGTACAAAACGCTAAAACCGAATAAGATTACTTATTCAAATCAATGAATGAAATAAATATTTGATGAATAAGTTACTTCCAAGCAGAGTATTATTATTACAAAACGCAAGAATACCATCCGATTTTCTACACCAACAAGCTGTAAAAACAGTAACGGCTTGTCAATCAAAAATTAATGATGGGGTGGTAGTGAGTATGTGATAAAACGTCAAGCAAGTGTTTGACAAATGGCTTACCCAAAATGTGTTTAGTTAGGGTCCATATCCTATCCAACACAACAATATTTTTTTAAATCGGTCCAGTAGTTACTGATATTAGCGCGTTTAAACAAACAAACTCTTCAGCTTTATAATATTAGTATAGATAGTTTATCTAACAAGGAGTATGACACGTTTAGCAGCACTAGATTCGTTAATGCAATGAACTGGTAGATAATAGTTTTACCTCACCTAGCGCCGGCTGAGGCGAGGCCAAAGCGAATAAACCTGGCGGAGTCGACTCAATTTCCGATATTAAATTTGCGTGCAAGCAAATGTGAGACGGTATTTTGAGTGGAGTGTTTTATCTTCACGTGAGATTAAAATGGACTCTGAAAGTGGACTACGGGATTGTGGCTGAAACATTTTATGCATTTGATTTTTTAGGGTTCCGTAGCCGAATGGCAAAAAACGGAACCCTTATAGTTTCGTCAAGTCTGTCTGTCTGTCTGTCCGTCCGTATGTCACAGCCACTTTATTCTAAAACTATAAGCATCACACAGCTGAAACTTGGTAAGTAGATGTATCTGGTTCACCGCTTTCCAATTCATGTACTAAAAGTAAAAAAAATATATATTTAAGGGGGACTCCCATACATGAAACTAAAACCTAAAAAAAATTTTTTACCAAACCTATACGTGTGGGGTGTCTATGGATAGGTCTTTCAAAATGACATAGAGGTTTCTAAAACCATTTTCTCTAAAAGTCTAACGTTTGAGATATAGACGCTTCCAAAGGGGTAAAATGGGCGTCCCCCCCATCTAACTTTTGAACTAAGTAAGTGAAAATTTTGAAAAAAAATATAAGATGTAGATCTCAACAAAAACTTTCAACGAAAATTGGTTTGAGCGAAATCGAACAAGTCGTTTTTGAGATGAAGCACATTTTCATCAACCGCAAATATAACTTTGTTTTTCATACAAACACTATGAAAAACATAGTTATATTTGCGGTCAACAAAATATTGTCGTATTTTGGCTAAGTGGAAATAAGAATCCCTAATTCAGTTAAAGTTGGCACGGAACCCTCAGTCCGACTCGCACTTGGCCGGTTTTTTAGGGTTCCGTAGCCGAACGGCAAAAAACGGAACCCTTATAGTTTCGTCAAGTCTGTCTGTCTGTCTGTCTGTCCGTCCGTATGTCACAGCCACTTTATTCTGAAACTATAAGCATCACATAGCTGAAACTTGGTAGATAGGTGTATTTTGTTCACCGCTTTCTGATTCAGATACAAAAAGTAAGAAAAAATAATATTTAAGGGGGGGCTCCCATACATGAAACTAAAACCTAAACATTTTTTTTTAACTCAAACCTATGCGTGTGGGGTGTCTATGGATAGGTCTTTTAAAATGATGTTGAGGTTTCTAAAACCATTTTTTCTAAAAGTGTAAGGTTTGAGATATAGACGCTTCCAAAGTGGTAAAATGGGCGTCCCCCCCATCTAACTTTTGAACTAAGAAAGTGAAAATTTTGGAAAAAATATATGATGTAGATCTCAACAAAAACTTGCAACGAAAATTCGTTTGAAGGAGATCGAATCAGTAGTTTTTGAGATATTGCACATTTTTATCAACCGCAAATATAACTTTGTCTTTCATACAAACACTATGAAAAACAAAGTTATTTTTGCTGTCGCAATATATTGTGATATTTTCGTTAAGTAAAAGTAAGTGGACCCTGAATTCAGTTAAGGGTGGCACGGAACCCTCAGTGCGCGGGTCCGACACGCACTTAACCGGTTTTTTTATAATATTGGTATTGCCAAAAAGATCAGTGAGGTAGCAAAATATATAATAATAATGCAAGGAATCTATTCAAAGTTACAGAGAACAGGGTTCTTTTGGACGAGCTCGTTCCATCTTCGACACCATCTTAGTCGCACTTGGCTTGGTTTGGAGTCAAGAGCAAACCCAATACTATATAAAAAAACATAATAGTTTCAGGAGGTTATACGAACCAAGGATTTTTTTTTATAATAGATAGCCAGACATTTGGCTACGATTGCACCTGATGTTAAGTGACAATGTAGCCTAAGATGGACCATGTCTGCCTAGTAACAGCCTATTCACTCTCTTCTTGAAAACGTCCAAATTGTAGTTGCCAGGGAACACTACTGCCGGCAGCGAATTCCACACCCTAGCAGTACGTAAAAGAAATGTGGACCGAATAAATCAGCATTTTCTCGTTATATCAAAACATTAGGCGAGGTGAGAAATTCTCGGAAATTCACAACCAATTTTATTAGTCCGTAGCCGTAGCGCTAGGGACGGAAATTGTAAAAATAAATATATTACCGTCTTATACAGTCACAAGTTCTATACCTTATTTTAATACAGACTACGTTCCTGTAAAACCCAGAATTCTTTTAAGATTGGTTATCTTCATACAGATAAATGTGACGTTTTATAAACATTTCAGTCAATGAAATTGTAGAATAAACGAATATGAATATAACATGGCGCGTCATGCACGTTGCTACGCGATTACTGTTGATTCACACACTTCTCGGTTATAAACTGAAGGTGAAGACGAAGGAAGTTTATTGAATTATATCTAGATAAGATTTATAGTTCGCTGAAACATTCTAAAAATGGCTATAGCCTCGGATCGGAATTATTTGATAGAAAAGCTATAAAGTCTATACTAAAATGTAACATCGATTTCAGTAGGTTTCAGTATACTTAACATTATGAATGCAATTCGTTTTATTTATATTAACGGTATGTTTATATTAAAGAGAAAGCCAGAAGCCCATAATTTTCTGTAATACGATACGAAACCCTATGAACATTTAGGATAATTAAATTAAGTTAACAGAATACAATGTACATTAATATAAAGCGGTCTGTCTGATGAAGAACAAAGCTTTGGAATCGATTGATATCTCAAAAGCACGAAGTTTGCGACGAACTATCCGGGTAATTTGAGAAGAGCAGCTTAATGGTAGCTTTGTAACTGAAGAAGGAAGACTAATAGTGGCAATACAAATCTATATACGGCACAAAGATTTACAGATTATTTACTACTAGGTAAATAATATTGTTGTTATAGTAGCAACAACATAGTTTAAGTTTGTTTTCTTATAAAAATAAAGTTATAATTTGAAAGTTTGTGACGATGGCTGTATGTTAATTCTTCACGTAAAATCTGCTGAATGGATTTTGATGATTCTTTACAATGATATAGTTAATACACTGAAATAAGACATAGGCTATAATTCATAATGATATTTAATAAAGTACAATTATAGACGCGGGTGAAGACGCAGGTAGCATCTAGTGTTGAATAATGCACTTACGAAGACAATGAAATCATTAAACTAAAAAATCTATTTATTTTAAATCCCCCACCCTTAAAAAGTAAATGGTAAAAGAAACCACACTGTTGAAACCACAAACGGGAACAGAACTAAAAGCAAGCTGAAAAGTAGACGAAATAGAAGAAGTGTTTTCAACGTTTTTATTTCTTTTTTCACATCCAAGGAAACTAGATAACAGTCGTACAAGTATCCGTTGTGTAATAAGTAAAGCCAAACAGCGCAGTCGCAGCACACTCAAAATTAAACCGGGTTGAAGTTGAATGCTCTTTTCAATTGATTAATGCACGTGGAAAGACAAATTGCTGAAACTCTTCGCTCCTTGAAATTGCATTTACTTATCAGATTTACTAGGGGTCTAAGTAGCTGCACTTAATAGCCCAGCGGAAATTGTATAATTTATCCTGGAGCTCGAACGTTTTATCATTAGTACGAGTAAGCATGTTCTTGAATTTTATTTAGCAGTGTGTTAAATTTCCTAACGGAGTTAATGCATAAAAAATAAGGGTTATTTCTCAGTGTTGTATGAGCACGAGTTTTCAAGCAACGAGTTTTTGCTCACTGTAGCAAGACTTTTGTGCCTCACAATTATGTCTTAATCCTTTAATTCAGTGGATGTGTCTTCACGTTAATTCTTTCCTAACATCTAACAAAGGGACAGGGTCGGCTCGGGTGTCGCTAAACATGTCCCAGGGTACTTCGCGTTACGTAAACCTTGTGAATCAGCCAACGTTAAGTGCACGCGAGAATTGCCGTGCTCTACATAATTTAATTATGAGCTTGACGACGCCTCGTTTCGCTATACACCCCAGCGGGACTACTTCACAAAAAACGGCCAGATGACTGGATAAATTAAGCTGAAACTGGATTGGATCAATAAGCGGACGACGTTAATGTACCGTTATTGCCAAAATTGCGTTTTAGACTAGCAAATGACGCAGATTGAAATTAGGGTGGTCTCCTGTTGCGTAACAATAGAAGGGGGTACCTGGGAATCTGGAATGTTCCACAAACGGAATATTTAGCTGGCAGGGGAGAGGAACATTTGGGCCGCGGGGAGGACTATTTGGTGACACAATAAATGTATTCTCTGGAGACTGCTCGGTGCCGGCGCGAGCCGGTTGAGGCGCCGCGCACCGGTGTTCCTGAGCTCCGAGATGCATCCGGTCCCGATACCACAAACTGCTTCAGTTCAATGCACTGCTGTATAACCTTTAAAAATGGTCATTGTCTGATATATTGCCAAAATCTACACGAAAAACAGCTCTATGCGATAATCCTATTGTAATTTAACTTTTTGTTTTGTATAATAAACAGAAATGGCAAAATTCGTCTTGCTGGACAGTTTCAGTACACACTACTCTTTCCTCATTACAGGGTAATCCGAGAATGGTGGACAATTGCGCGTGGGTGTGCCCCGCATGAATGAAATTCGCAAAGTACACCGACATTACATACAATAACCTCGCATTACAATGGTACTTGAGCGATCCAGTTTGTAGTAATTCAAATGAGCAAAGTAGAAGCGTAGTGGCGGACAAAATGGGATCTGAGAGAAGCTGGTTTGCTGCCTCGCAGAATTGCAGATTTAATTTTTCCACGAGCTTTGCGGAGCTCCCGGCGGCTTCCAAATGAGAAAATAGTTGAGAATGCTTTAGGGTATTACATAATTCTGTTAAGCTTGCAGCATAATTCAAACGCAAGTAAATTATGCGAAATTGCGCTTTAAAAACTTGGTCAGCTTTTCCAAACCGGTAGTGACAGTTAACAACAAGATATTCATAAAATACGGATTAAACATACGCGGATACATAAAATAGGTCCTTGATGTTTGACGAACCCATCACGCGCTTCAGCAATCATACGATTTGCACTGAAACGAAAATTGAATCTCAAACACAGTACATAATGTGTGAACTCAAGCAATCATTTTAAACAAAGATTAAGGTGGCTATAATAATGTACTAATACATAGAACACATTTTATAACGGGCACGACGAACTTCATAACATAATGACAAATGTGACAATGGCACGAGCAAATAAAGGTAAAGGAAGAAATAAATTATACAATGACTGCAATGTTCGTTCAAAGAAGAATTAGACTGACTGAATGGATATTCTGGTGGCTTGTAACAGAATCTGGTCGAAACCGATCTTTTCGACTGATTCATTCAAAACTCTTGAAAGGAAGAAGTTCATTATACCCTATTATATACCACATGCAGTCTTAAGAAGATACTGAACCACTAAAACTCAAACGAATTCAAATTAGAAGCTGAATCGATTAGAATCAGTCTGTAAAAATTACAAAATAATTCAGAGAAAAAATATATTAAGGCCGTCTTATTCCGTCAAATTATCTCATAAGCCCCGCCCCCTTGTTAAAAGTGCGGGGCGCTTCCCCCACCAGCACCCCCGCACAAAACTTTTTCTGTCAACTTTGTCTTACAAATCTCGTGTATAATTAAGCCATCTAGTGTTTATTTAAGGAACAACATTTTCTTGAATAAGATACTTCATGCGCTTTTGTAAGTAACATACCCACGCCATCTAGCAGAACCCCGAAGAACTTTTACAAAATGGTTTCTTTAGTGCACCATACATGCTTTTTAGTCTAAACGTTTATCGAAAGAACAAGGAACGCAAAGAGTGGCATTTCATTCTCACACGACTGGTCAGCACTTTATGCCAGCAACCTGTAACCATTATAAAAACAAGAAAGAATATCCGATAACATTTATATATTTATATTCTTTATTGCACTTATAAGATGTACAGAAAATAGGTACAAGAAGTCACAATGTGAACAAAGGTGGGCTTATCCCTAAAAGATACCTCTTCCAGCCAACCCATAGGTGTAGGAAATGTAATGTAATAACATTTAGGTGGTTTATATTAAGATCCTTTTTGTCGACACAGTTATAGTCTCACTACTATCTTCCATCAGTCTTCCAATTGATGATGACTGAAGACCATTACAGATATGGCACTTCAAATTTAGGGTTCCGTACAAACCAGTAGGTATATAAGTCAAAGTTCACCCATCACGAGAATTTTGTCATGGTTTTTTTTTACACACTGAAATTCATAACATTTCAAATCATCATCATCATTCTCTTGCCCTGTTCCCAGTTTATCTAGGGTCTGCGCAGTATGTTTCACGCTTCCGTTTAACATTACAAATATGGAAAGCTAAATTAAAGACAAAGGTTTCTTTATCGTTTCAGTAATCCTTTAATAATATCAAAGTTTTTTATTTACTAGTCGTCTCCCGCGACGTCGCCCGCGTATATTTTTGATGTCCCGTGAAATGGTTCAAGTAAATTAATGGTTTAAAATAATTACTATCGAGGTCACCCACACCACGCTTAAAATACTCGCTTAATATCAGCCTGAACTATAAAAATGACTTGACTATCATGTGTTAGAAAGTAAGAAAATAGTAAGGCAAAAGTAGTTAATAGTAATCTCTCATTTAGATGCAATACTTTTTTCGGCGAAGTTCACTATCAAATATACTGAGCATTGAACTTGGCTATCATTTTTCACATTGATGTTTTTGTTGGGATATCATAACTTTTTATAGAAATATTTATTTGCTTATTCATAAATCATTAATACATATTTTGTGCAAGCTTCCATCCACTTAATTATAAAGGTTTCAGACCCTACAATTAGAAAACTTTCTTTTGTTTTCAGATTTTTTCCTTCGCTTACACATTATTACCTAGCTAGATGCCATATTTCAACTGTCTAGGTTTGTTAATTAGAGCACCGCACCCACACAATTACTTTGATAAACCATATATGGTTGTGCCATGTTTGACTTTTTGTAGTCTAGCTTATAGACCTTTTTTACTATAAAACTGTAATTTGGCATGGGTTTCTTTATATCCTAATCACACCGCCTAAAATATGTATTTTAAAATATTTTTGAGACACCTCCCTACAAGGTATGAATTATGATGAGCATGAGTTCCTGCACCGAAAGGGCAACACCAGGGTTTATCTCATGAATCGTGATAGTAAGACAGTTGAAATTTTCAGGAAGGATGTATTCATGTTGCCGTTGAAAAAACAAAAACTTAAAAAACAGTTTTTTTTTCAGGTTGCTCTCATACAACTTATCTACTCTAATAATGATAATAATGAGGGGCTGCCCCATTATTAGGACTTCATATCTTTTGTATGGGACTCCCTGACAACAGATATGATGTTTATGCCATTTTCATAGATAATGGTACGGAACCCTTCGTGACCCCGAAGCGCCATTTGGCGCTAACTACAAGATTAATAGAATTATTATGTGTCACAAATACCAAAGTTGTTTTGAATATTCAGTAACAGCAATTTGAGGAACGGTTATAAAAATAAAATTAAGACAGTCTCCACACATTTTCGACAGAACAAAATTGAAAAAATTATTCAGATTTGACATTTCTGAATGTAAATATAATTGGATTATACTGAGTAATCTCCATGTTCGTCGCTCAAGTCCATGTCACCAAATAAGACATAGATAGTCAATGCATTATTACTACACGATTCAGAAAATGTGTACGTACGTACGTAAATAACATGGAAACCTGAGTTCCATACACGAAGAGAGCTAGACCGACCTTAATTTAACCTCCAATGTTTGTATTTTGTCACAGGAGTCTAGATGTAAATAAATAAATAAAATTAATATAGACCTATCACCTAATAATTTTCTCCCTCCCTCAAATTCATATAATATTTTCTCGTCTCCAATATACTAGAGTCACCAGGGCACAGCTTTAGCATTTGAGATTACTGCTAAACCTACAGTTATGGTTTAGCTCTGATTTTTCCAAATAGAGAAAATGTTCAAAACTACAATAATTTGACATGAGTGTTTTATGCTTTTTGTTTATATTGTTACTATAGAAACGGATTCATCTCTACGATTGGTACAAAAATATAGTTAATTTATTCACAACAATTATATATGTCGCTACAGCCTATCTCTTTTTATTTTGCTTAACACGTAGAGGTTGGGGGTTCCATCCTCATGGCATTGAGGAGATTTATCCGCATGGTGATGATGTTTTTGATACTAATTTTCTTTTTGAAATTTATTTTCATTGTTATGTAGTTTTTTTTAATAGGATTTGCTACTTTTAAAAAAAACTAAAAATTTAATTAGTTTTTATTTTTATTTTTTTTTTATTTTAAATGTTAAAATGTCCAAAAATTAAAATAAATACTTATTTCGTTTTTTAAAAAAATATTGTGACTATGTAGAAAAATATTCATGATACCCCCGATTTGAACTCGCGACCTTTGATTAGTATAAGACTGGTGCTGATCCAACTGAGCGTGACGCGGCGCGGCGAAATTAGCTATTATTAGTTCTTAGGTGTTTTACGTAATTAAGTACGCAAATAAAATTGCAAAAATTGACATAGGTCCAGCGTTCGCAGTGGCGTCAAGGGGAATGAGGAAATGGTGTCTCGTGCTTGTCATTTGAATAAAAAGATAGCGCTATTTCTGCTTGCATGTATAGAACAGAGATGACACGACGATCAACTGTTGCGTCAAAGTCGTTGCGCGAATCACCATCGTCACAAGTGTGAGAATCACTAAATCAGTGTTTTATGAATGAAAATGTTAATAAAACTGGAAAAAAACGATTGGACGCCCTAAACATCTTTGGTGTCTAAAGTAATCTTAAAAAGACAATTGGAAGAATTTGCTGCTTGTAAGAAAGAATACAGACTAATGAAAAAAATGGACCTTTCTTTGCCTGAACATAACACCGATAAAAACTAAAAAAAAAACATTTGATTCATAGCTGAGATCTCACTTATGTGGTCAAAATGTATATTCTTATAATCCCCTGTTCCTCACATCTGTGTAGCTTGAGCAAATCAAGATCAAAAAAGTCGAAATAGGTCAAATAAAGTGTTTTTAGATATTTCGTTATTCTGATCTAAATAGCAAACATTTTGAAATCATTTTAACATGTATATGTGTAGAATGGAATTACCTACTAAAATATGTGATTTTCATAAATATAAGTCCAATAATTTGAAAACTACATAGAAAATACGAAAAAAAAGGGGCCCACTTCTGAGACAATTATTATCGAGCAAAGTAATTACAATCGTGTTTCCAACCACAATCCAGCTTTCTAGTAATCTTTTTCTATAACATATATAGATTCGAGATTTAAATAATTAGTGTTTCCATGTTTAAACTCAATCGAAACATCGTAAAAATGGAATATCTAAGCCTTAACGACTTTGTGCAGATGTTGATTCAGCCGATATGAATTGTAGGCAGCAATAATTTAATATACTTTTGCAGATGCACAAATGCGATGGAGTGATGGTATAAAGAGAGAAGCCGGGTCGATGTGGATACAGGTGGCTCAGGATAGAAGAGACTGGCATAAAAGAAAGGAGGCCTACACCAAGAAAATGGTAGAAGAAGGCTGAGAAGAAGAAAGAAGAAGAAGACTTTTGTAGAGCAGAATTAATTTCAAGCTTTAAAATAATTCTATGCGAACAAAAGGCTAAAATAACCATTGAAGATGAGAGTTCAAAACACTACATATTAATAACAAAGTTGCTAGCCACGAGCAATTTTAACGGCACAATAACTAACTTGGCTGTTAACAAAACTACATCTCTCAGAACGTTAATTAAAAACCTCAACAAGCAGTTTTGAAACTCAAAGTTGCATGAAGATATTTGCGTCATCAACAGAATCGTTGAATTTCAGTCCGTAGCAAACATTGCATGCATTTACGAGGCTCTCTGACACGACCTCAGGCAAACATAATCACGTTCTGTATGCTGATTCCCTCGCGAAGATACGAATAACGAAGTCATGTAGCTGTGCTATTACACACACGAGAATACATACACAGCAAGAAACATCACACGGGCGACGCCGAGAGACAAAACTCAATTACGTATTTGAGCATGAAGCTCACTTCGCACTGAGTAGCAAGAATCCAGATTCGAATATACCAGAATACTGAATTACAGACGCCAAATATGAATAGATCTTAAATCCCATTGCAAACTCAGTGGTGCATTCCAAAATACTAACGATGTTATTTTCAATTCAGCTAAACAAGAAACCTCATTTGAATAGCAGCATTTTCCCGCATATCCATTTTGTTTACAACAAATTCAATACTAGTTCTCTATTTACTCACACACGTGACACGTCACGGATGGATCCTGTTCCCAAGCACATTCAATCTGACATATTACATGTCTACGAGACAAGAAGCGAGGGTGTCAGCGTCACGTCACCTTATCTCGACACCCGATTCTGTAATGAACAGACTGAGTGTCTCCCGTATTCAATTAATGTGATGGAAGAGACCGTACTACCTTGTAAAGTATCAGTGCCTTAGGTTCGGAAAACTGGGCGTATTTCGGTTAAAGTTTTTGTGCGGGATCAGTTTTTTATCATGACTTTCTACGTTCTTAGAAATGTCTTGATCATAATCAGAAGAAAGGAAGCCGCTGAAAATAAAATGAAAAAGAAAGGACTGTTAAACTTCGCTAAAGGCAATTCGTATCGGGTAATGTCGGCCTCAGTGGTCTACATTCGTATTCGGTGCCTAGTCTTGCAGTCTACGAGTCTGCTGGCGCGACGCGCTCCGTAGTTATGTAACATTCAGCAGTCCTGTCTAATCAATACGGCGACGGCGGGCATTTCGTGCTATAACAGGGCCAATGTACGGGGAAAAGCTCTAAGCGCTCCACTGTTCAGATATCTTGGCGGCCATCTTGGCACAGATTCGCCTAGGCTAATGTTGAATTGAATCATAACAGGGCAACTGCGTTCGTAGGATAGTAACTTATTAAACCATACAAATCAAACCATAAATATCGCGTCTGTTTGGTTTTAAGAAACGGTCATAAATAAAAAAAAACTTAAACGCTTAAGGAATTTGAACTTTGTTGTTATTCACCAGAAGCAACCGCTGAAGTCATAAAATTAATGGACAGACATGACAGGGTAATAAACGGATTAAAAATACAATTGCACATTAAATGTGCAATTTTTACGGTCGTTGCCAATTTTATTTTGGCACAAAACAGTAGAGATCCACAAAACGACAATATATTACGAAAACTCAGCAACTGACAACAACCAACCCCAGCTGGTTATGTAATAAAGAGTAAGCAGGTAAGATATCCAACTTTAAGTTTATCTAAAGCCAAATAGCTTCTTGAAACTGTAATGTTAGCCGTATGCGATCTGAAATGGCTTACGGGACAATTTACTTTTGGGGCAAGTTCTAATTAAATTGCATAAAATAACGAATAACACCAGAACCCACCTTATTCTCCAAAGGAAACGAGGCTTCTGAATTATGTAACACTGCCGAAAAATTCCGGAAAATGTTTGGGAAAAACAAAGGTGAGCGATGTGGAGGGAGAGAGAATAGCAGTTTTATTCCCATTCTGTAGAAAATTTGGGCTCTCTATAGACACGTCTATGTTTGAAGATTCCGCATCAATTTGGAACGAAAGCATCTAAATACGACATGACAGGAAATCGGTTTTGGTTTCGTTTTGGGCACAAATCTTACAGAATTATTATCACTATAAATCCAAGACAGTTTTTTCGAAATATCGGACTAAAATATTCTCTTTGATTAGAAATGGCTTTCATTTTGTCTTATACCTTTCGTTCATTAATCTCAACAAATGAAGTCGTTTCCGAGAGCTTACTATCAATTAGAGGTGGACTCTAGGTAAACCTTTGTTATCTTTCGTCGCAGTGTCCTCACTAATAACAACCAATAATGTGCCTGTATTTCTTAATCAAGTGTTTTTTCAAAGGTAGGTTTTTATACATACTGAATATAAAGTAAGTGTGGGAAAGAAGTTGTAGAAAAATATAATCTGAAACCATGTGTACCTTATTCGAATCATGTCAATGATGACGAACACGCACGAGACCAATATCATTACCGAAGGACCTACATGTTTCAAGGACCCTTTTTGCCGAAACTCACCCCAAGAAAGCATTCGAATGCCATCACGCAACCTACCGCCCCAACGATGGTGACCTTCTTTGCTTATTGACGGGCAGTAAACAACTTAACAGCTAGTAATAGAGCCACGTAAAGTAGATTATGAGGGGAGGATATGAATCTTCCACTTTATGGTAGTCAACTCGTATTACTGGGAGTGGCTATGTGAATAGCCGCTATGACTAATTTCCTAGAACAGACGGAGTTGCGTCTGGGGACTCCTGTTCAGACAGGACCAACTTTCAACTATTATGCAGATTCTTGAAGTCGCGGTCTCTTTGAAGATCTACTGTCAAGGTACAAGTAAGTAATTTGAGCACGAGTTGAACGAAAATCCGGTGTCTGATCTGATCTCTAAGCTATATGTATACTACTGACCACACTGAGTAGCCAAGATTTTTTTCTTATTATGGAATATGGGTTAGTTTACTCGTATCTACACATAAAATGGAATATTTTATCTTAAACTCAATAAATCCTATCCAAACCACGATATGAGTAGAAGGAAAATATAACTGACATGAAACTACGAAGAATATACGTGTGTGCATTAAGGTAAGGGATAGCGTCCCGGCATCCTTGAATCTTAGTAATCTAATAAGGATTGCTTATTCGCGACAAAAGAGAGTCGACATTGTCCTATTCTTTGTTTTCTACGACAACATTTTTGAAGAAAATTCCGTATTTCAGGATCACAAAGGCCACTTTGTTCCATTCCCGGCTTCAATATTCTATGAGCCTTTAAAGAAGTTTGTTGTATTGTAATGTCCAAGATTTCTCCGAGAACAATAGCGAGGGGTTCAGTTCATAAAATAACTAACGAGAATTGATTTAGTTGAGGCAAAGTTGAGACACAATTCTCAATAGAGCAAAATGTATTATAGGTAGTATTGTATATGAAGCTTCAGCTCTGTGTTAAGTTATTGAAACATTACATAACTTGGAAGGAGGCTCGATGGTTCTACGGCGTTGCAGATCCTTCGCGGTATAACGAAGACAAGCGTAAACAAGCTGATAGGAAAAAGGTTGAAGCCGGCACACCCTCGGCGAAATTAATCTCGAAAGTAAACTGACCTTCAGCGGTAATTGATTCCGCCCTCGAGCTAGTTGACGGGGCGCTTAAGCCATGAACAAAAACCGTTAATTAAAATATCCTATTAAAGTTGACGTAATAATGAAGTTTACTTCAGTGATTGGGTGCATTCAGCAAATGCTATTTCGGAAAATGTCACGACCTTTGAACTTAATCAAATTTTCCACCGGAGCCTCGGATAAGTACTACCTATAAGAGTATTCCATTGAGTGAACATTTTTTATTTATTTGCACAAAATATTCGTAAACATGCATTAAATGTTATTTTGTCTTTACTTTTTACATAACGTTAACGTTTATAGAAAATAATAAGCAAACTACGTACTTTAAATTTAAACCGGATTGGCAAATATAAATCGTAAATTGAGAGGTTTCGATTTGGACTAATTTACCTCTTAAATGAGAAGTTGTAAGGGTTCTTTTGCTGTAACGAACAATAATCAATCACCGATCAAGTCCCCATGTTTAAGAAGCACCATTTCACTTAAATATTCACAATTTTGAAATTATAAAAAAACCACATGAAAGAAATTTTCAGCGAGGCTCTTTGGGGATCCTAACTGTTTGACAGCCGTCAAAAATGGTTCTTCTGCATCATATCTCGCAATTCTTTTTATCGCACTGCTTGGATAAAGTAGGATCTACTGACATCTCGCTTTTGTCGTTCTATTCCGAAAGGGATAATAATTCTATGGTCTGACCAGAAGTTGTCCCCATAAATACGAACACCTAGACGCGAAAATCAATATGAACCTACTTACGACAATTTTAAATCTGCATTTGCCATCAAGTGAGAGGCTCTGAAAACGGGAACAGGCTTGTTCACATCGCCCGTTCATAATTATATTTGACGTTCATAAGAGCTTTTGAAGGCGTAACTTGGATTAATGAATGCCGACATCGGTTTGCTGAGTGCTCTTACCACAGAATTTAACGTCTAATTCTTAAAATGTAATAAATATAATACTGTTAATGTCTAAATAAGATATGGCTAGCAGTAGGCTATTTTCAAGTGGATTTTTGTTACTACACGTCGAACTAAATTTCCTTCAGCAAATCAAGATACGGCGGGCGGTGCTGGCGAAGCTAAATATAGGATGATGTATTGCAGAAACTTGTGTAATGGATCCTTGGGGTAACATCGCGAATCAGAGATGAATAAAATACAAAAATGGAATGTTCTACAAGCCGTAGGTGAACCTGGCACCTAACGTATCATGAGGATGGCTAGGTATTAGTACGTAGAATTCTCTGACAATAATCGTCATCAACTTCGTGTGAAATGATACTTCTCGTACTTTTAGGTATTTTAACGTTTTCTTAACATTACAAGTACATTTTGTACTATTATTTAGGTCAACGTTCCCATTCTACAACTGAACCCTTGGACGGATCGATATCTAGAAAAGACAAAGACAAGAATCTTCTTCAATTGAATATCGGTACATTTTCCACCAGCAAAGGCGATGGAAAACACGTGCCGTGTAGTGCACACTGCACACAGTCGATTTGCAGTAAATCAGGCCTGGGGTCACGCGGTGACGTGATATGCGGAGCTACTGCACCGAACACTATACACGCGGACGGCCGTGGCGCAGTGCCTAGGAGTTAATCGATAGATGCACGCACAACGCGAGTTTAACAAAGTTTGATGAGGTAATTCCTCTTCTTTAATAGTTGATTAAATCGTATCATGGATCACAAACCTTATCGTGGAGGACTTTTGCTAATTAGAGACTAGTTCATTTTTACTGACTCAGTAAAGGAAGGCATGCACATGAAACGCGCACAGCCTCCAATTTTAGGCTTAATGGAATCACAAGACATTGCGCTGCATTTCCGACAAAAGAAGTTTACAATATGCAGTTGAAAAAAAATTCAAAATAGTGACTAGTAAACCTTTTACCACAGTTTTAGACTAGGTATTAAAGTTTTAAGTCACAGATACAAATGTGTGTAAAATGAAAAATATTTCCTCAAAGATATTTCCTGCCGAAACACGGAAACCAAAACAATCTATTAAAATTACCTAGCTAGAGAACTGTCCACCCAGAATACCAGTTAATAATCTGAGACCAACTTGGACGTCATTGACCCATGCATTGTTTGCGCACTAGGCGACATGGACATGGCTTATTGTATTGATAACGCAACACGACGCACATACAAACGACCAGCCAGTAGCTGCCATGACTGGCACTTAAACATGAATTTTAAGCACCCAAATCTGGCAACAAACCACGGGCGGGATGCCCATGGTATTTACATGATAAGTAGCCTTTATGAAAGAGGGTGGATTTATAGTTTTGCATATTGTGGGAATATCTTTTGTTTACGTCATGTAACTTGAAGTAAAGTATGGGATTACTAACTTATAGGATGGATAAAAGGCGTATTCGACGTAGGGCTGATTTAGGGCGGGCGCGCCGTAATGTGCCGACCCATTATAGGCGACAAGGGTGTTTTTCCGATTACGCAAATGACGTAATCGAGTGGGAATACTACTAAATAAATAACCACCTAAGCAGAACCCTCCCTCCCTTTCCCTTGGTAGGACTAGATGCGTTTCTAGACACGTATGTAGCCGTGGCGCGGTGACGCCATAATCAATAGATCCACGCACTAAGCTACAACATAAGCTTTTTTATGTACATCTATGTATGAATCAAGAGGGGAAACAAATACTCATGATGGAGGTTTATCAGTGTAAGTGTCTGCCATAAGGATGTAATAACCTGGTGCATATTTGTATGATTGCGGAAACCACTCAACAGAGCCAATAGAGGTACACCAGGATATCTTCTTTAGACAATAATTAATTTTACCAAATAGCTATTATTTGGTAAAGATGAGTTGCGGGCAGATAAAACAATATACCGTTTCACCAAATATAATATATTTAAGAGAACCATCAAATATCAAGGAAGAATTACGAGCTTATTAGTTAAAGCATGACAGCAACTTGGTTTAATTTTGCGAAAAGGCAAAGACGTTATTAGCATCACTGAAAAGGAAATTGTCAGGGGCGGCTCAATTTGCGCGAAAATGCTCATTGTTTTTTTATTCGACACAATGTGGCAATACCACGGCTGCAAGCGTTATAACTGCGTCATTACAAACGTAAACCAAATCGCTTTGGAATAAGCTCGTAACAGTTTGTACGAACGAATTGTCCAAAACGTGTCGTTGATTAACCGGCTATCACAAAACTTGGACGCGTTTCAACCAGGGCCGGCGTTTTTCAGGTTCGACCGGGTGGGTGCATAATAGAAATTGATATCAATTTGGCTGATGTTTTCCACTTGGAGCACTCGACTGAACGCCACCTGAGGTGTTCCACTTACGAGATCCAGGTTCTAGCTACTAGTAGTAGTTGTAGGCACATTTCACAAAGAACGAATACTTTTTACTAACTATTCCTTATGTACTAGGATCGAAAAAGTGTATGGAAGATTTTTATTTATATAGGTGGACCCAAGTTATTTGGTTGCAATTTTTTTTTGAGGTTTCTAATTTATTATTTTCTTTCTTAAACCTTGTCGTGAGAACGAAAGATAGGTAAAATAAATCATTCGGCGATGGCGCCAGTGCACCTAACTTATGGGTGTACGCGGTGCGAGCCCGTCGCGACCTGTCCGATCGATCCGGCGACCCCCTTAGCGAGCAATGCACTTACTAGTAACTGCCCCGGGAAAAACTTTCCGTGCCGTGCTGAGCTAGTCTAGTTCCGGCACTGGCGAAAAACCTTTTGATTACCTAACTAAGTGAACCACTAACTAGGAGGTTTAATCAGACCTAACTTAACGAACTAACTGGGGTATAATCGGCTCACAAATCATTAGCGAACAAGTCAATTTCAGATCATTTGGAGGTGAGCCGGATAGCTATGATTTCCGACACCGGCAAAAACCTTTTGATAACCTAACCTAAATAAGCGCCTATCTAAGAGGTTTAATGAGGTCAACAACATACATAAGCGACCAGAGTCAATTTCAGACCTTCAAACGGTGAAGATGCTGTGAGCTGAACCTATCTGTGATTTCCGATAGTGGCGATAAACCGATTAACTAACTTTAACGAACTAAACGACTAACTGGGAGTTATAATAAAGTTACATAAAATTAGCTTAAGAGTCAAATTCAGATATTCAAATCGTGATGCTGTAAGGGTAAGCTGAACATAGCTGTGATTTCCAACAGTGGCGAAAAACCTTTTGATTACCTAACTTGAATAAACGACCTAACTCCAGGTCTCACACATCAGAAGCAAACGAATCAATTTTAGATCTTCAAATGGTGAAGCGGTGAGCTGAACTTAGCTTAAATTTCAAATGGTGATGCTGTGAGCTGAACTTAGATGAGATTTCCGATACTGGCGACAACCCTTTTGATTAGCTAACTATTTGAAAGACTGGGAGGTTTAATCAGCTCACATACTATTAGTTAACAAGTCAATGGTGATGTGGTGAGCTAAAACTAGCTGCGATTTCAGGCACTGACGAGAACCCCGTTAATTAACCAACTAAACGACTAACTGGGAAGTTTAATAATCAGCATAATATTTCAGACAGTGATAAAAATAATTATTGATTTGGATAAAATCTTAATTTACGACTAATACTACCTACAAAAATATTTGTTTATGTTTAAAATTAGATCAAAATGGAATTAATCCAACGTCCTTATTGGAAATACAATTATTTCTAGGTCACCGGTCCCCTCAAAGGACATTGAAGCCTTATGAATTATCCAGCTACCAACAGTTATTTTTGAACCAGAATAAATAAAACATATTCAGTAAATAAGGTTATATGGGTAGAATAACAGCAAATATCAAAAGGTCAAAAAGCTTTATTCAAACATCAATCAATATAGAAAACATAACGAACTAACTTGGATATGATCAATCACCAACTAAGAATTGTATAATTCCGACTTGTTGTTCCATTCTCTCACAACACTTGGGCATGGATCGATACGATCATTTCTCCGCTATTAGTTCGCTCAAAGGGAATAGAAAGCTTTCAAGATATTTCGCAGCAGGACTTTTATCGCAGTAATTCGATACGAAGGCAAGCTGGGGCAAGCGAAGGCCAGCTCTTCATATTACAAAGTAAAGGGAAATATCCGATATTGAAGAAGTGTGAACGGGGATGAATCGGCGAGCGTTTATCATGTCACTTGGCTATCCTCCCTTTAGAAAAATGATATGAAAAGTGACTCTCCCCAATCTTCAGCGGTCAATAACTTGGCAGTTCGAATTCTAATATGATTCACGATAATCTTTCACAGATATATTACATACATTATGTAAATATCAGTTCGCGTGACCTTATTGAAAGACTTGTAGAGGCGCCTCATGAAAAATGTGCCCAGTTTTCTAGGTTATGTAAATAAATAAATATAAACTTTATGGATTCGATTTATACTGGCGCCGCATTCATAAACTGGTTCAGTTGTTCATACTCCATTAAATAAATCTTAGGCTGAGTAGGTAATCTATTGCCGATGTTGCTGGCGTGAAAATGACTTTAAATGCAGCAAATACGAGTAAGTCCTGATTTTATTTATCGCCCTCTTGAAACGGGGAGATTGTATCTATGGAGACTATATAATGTCTATGGCTTGTCCGCGGTCTTTTATGAGGGACACTTTACTATGGCGTGTCGCCGCTCGGAGTGAGTCACCAGCTTTTCCGCTCATGGCGCCAAGCACACTGGCACCCCTCGGCACTGTGGCATGCGATTTGAATAATTTAGTGAGTTTTACCTAATAGCCACTTACTTACAGTGGAACTATGTTATCAACTTTCAGTTTGAGACATTTAAAAGATTGTAACGGGTATTTGGGGAAGCTTTTATAAAAACAGCAAATAAATACGAATATATTTGTGCATTGCATATTTATGGGGAAACATATACATTTTAGTGGCGAATGGGATTATATCGAAGATACATAAATAGAAAATAGTATATCACGAAATCACACTACTTACACATGACCGAATCTGGGATTGCAGATCCCAGATTCGGTTGTAGGGATCGGGTTTCGCCAGGTAGGGATCAGCGACGGCAAATATTTTCTTGGATTTGTGTGGTTAGGTTTTTTCCGGTGACGTAATCGGAACAGACTGAGGAAAGAAAATGGTAGAAGCTTGTAATTCAGCGCTGAGAAAGTGATCCTTCCAGGGCCTGTTCTGTCAGGGCTTAGGCCACAAAATACGGATAGGGGAAAATAGAAAACGAAACATTTTCAATACTATTCTCCATTATGAAATGATAACAATGTACATCTAAATAGCAGCAATTTCTTGAGCAAGCATTGATTAACGAACCAGAAAAAGTGCGGTGCTCGTTTGTTGCGTCATTAGTTTTAACTCCGATCTTATTGGGAGTCTTAACCGCCATCGTTAATGTCGTTACGAATCGCTGATGCCGGTGTGACACGATTCTAACACCTTCCAAATGAGCCATAAAGCGTTTTATTAGGTCGGCTTAAAATATCGGGGGCACATTTCAAGCAACGTACTGAGAAACTTCAGATATGGCCAGGCTATCACATCGAAGGGAGGGAGGAAGTATTGACCCAGAAGCTCAACTGAGTATGAAGATACAGAACATTGCGAGTGAGCGCGATGCCTAGATAAAGATATTCTTTATTGAACAAATAACAGTCGACACAAATCTCTAACCTGAAGTCGAAATGACTGGCATGTACAAAGTTGTATCTTGGTATCGAGTCAAGTCAAGGTAATAAACGGTCTCCACGGTTGCCAACCCACCGTTCTAACCATGGTTTTGATATGCTACTGGGCAACATACCCAGCTCAGCTAACTCTAGCCTAAATAATTTGCTGTCAGTTTCTTTCCTGTTAACTTGACGCGTTGAAATAACCTCGAGTTAGATGATAACCCTAGTCTGAACAAGTAGCCTAAGCATTGTAACGTTATCTAGGCAGACTGCCACAAACTTTAATAATGCGAACGTCAATATCTAAATCTATAACCACACTTAGTTGACGCCTACTAAAATTACTCAAATACTAATGTATTGGTGAGCTGAGTTAATAGTAATTTAAACTTACTTATCAATCACGCAACCCAGTTATTAAGTTAAGGACGGTGGAACATGAAGTGAAACACTTTTACAAGAGAACCACTGAACATGAAAATAGGTAAAGAAATTTAAAAGCATGGGCAAAACCATAATTGGACTTGCGTTGTTGCGTCAAGAGTTTGTTTTGTGCGGACGTATTGCTGCAACATGGTTTGTAAAAAATTCAAGTTAAAATGATTTCTTTATTTTGTTTAACATCGCTGGCCGTGCTAAAGAAAAGTTATTTAAGTATATTTTTAATTTGGCTCTGGCTTTTCACATATTTCTTCTTAGCGACTTCATTTCAGATTTGTTTTCGTCTGATTCAATGATACAAAGCCCTATTTTTTTTTAATATTGCAATTACTATAACGATATAATTGTATCATTCTGCTTTTAAAATACCGACATAAGTCATTGAATTTGTCCTGAAATCTAACCGATCAATTTTATTTTATCTCCGTTAGCAATCTAACCTAAGTTAATATTTTTCACAAACACCGATCAAGTAAATGCTTGATGGTGGGTACTATTTCACCATGCGGGTGTCAGGTGCTTACATAGGAGTTCGGTCCTCCGGCATTCAGTAATTGAAAATCAATACGTGTTTAATGAAAATGGGCAGGTGGAGGGAAAATTGCGTGCTCCACATTATTGAGAAATACTATATTTCTTTTCCATTACTTATTGGAGTTTATTGCTCAATTGATAGTCTTGTTACTTGGACACCAATTTCTATCTGTAGTGTATTGGTTTATTTATCAATCTTCAGAATTGTCATCATCCAAATGATTACTGTCTCGACAGAAACTTATACCGTAGCAAGTTTGTCCAATACAGAAAGGACTACATAAAGAGCTCCGGTAAGAATATTGCAGGTACTTTTCCAGCCAGTAAACCCAGTTTATATGCTTGGCCTTTGTCTCCGCAGCGCTACATATTGAATGCCTAGATCTCTATCTGCGTCGACCCCACCGTGCTGTATGTACGTACCTAAATAGACGTAGACCAATTTCCTTCGGTGCGGCCTTGTAACCTTTGCAAAATATACCTTGTCGTCAGGGGCTTATCCGCGACAGCGAGACTCGCGCACGCAACGTATTGTGTCGTTACCTCTTTGAGATCCATATAGCCGCAAAGTTTACAGGTTTCTGTTACATCCAAACCTGGCTGGTTACGTAAAACACCGCCTTTTTTTCGCTGGCGTGTGTACTACGACTACGACCCTACTTTTTTATGTAAGGGCTGAGGTTTATAAATATCGATAACTAATCTAAAGCATTGGACCTGTGCTAGATTAGAGAGACATACAGAAAATTATAAACAAATAAATTATATTTAGCCTACAATATATGGTATGATAGTTCACGTCTTCAAGGTAAAGTCGATGTGCAAACTTTAAAACAAGAAGCATAAAAAGATTCGCCTGTTACACAAAATGTTCTTGAAGGGTGTAGTTATAAAGTGATGGTCTTAACCTTCGTCTGTAGAGTTTCAGTTTTTACTTTCAGCGCGCGTTGGCTCTGTTCGACATCTTAAGTCTCTGCGGTTTACATAATTTAAAATGATAATATTTGAGACTTAATATTTAACAAATCAACATAAACAATGCAAATATAATTTTTAAACCCACTAACAACATATTTAACAATGTATATTAGAGAACGAAATTAACTTTTGCAGAATGCGAAGAAAATTGCACAAGTTTTTATTAAACAATATTAAAGGAAGTTCTGAATAGTACTCCTATTTAGCTTTGAGTTTTCAAAAGCTGTGCTAATAGGTTGGGAATTTCTGAGCGAGATAAATATTCACAACTCGACCCAAAATTCTCAAATAGACGCAATTTCAGATCGTCTAGAGCGGCCGCATGAATCACAATTATTACGTGGCAGGCGTATTAAATAAAGTTCGTAATCCTACAAAGCCTTAGACCCGCCCTGTCTTCCACAAGTAGAATTTACAGTTAATGCAACTTTACAATCCCGACGTAACTAGAATAAACAGCCTCCTTTAATTAGCAACACTTCCCGCAAAACCGTAATCGATAACGTAGATCACCATCGTTATGTAAGCTTTTCAGGACTCGTGCTTGACAACAACAATTGAGTTAGCGACAAAATTGCGTTCAACTTAATCTTCGTTAATCACAGCATTTCGTACGCCGGCTTACGAAAAAAAGGAGGAGAATATAAGCACAATTGATAACGCTAACAAAGTGGCGGCGGCGGCACAATTTGTCTTTGTTTCGAGTACTAACGAGGCGGCCGCATTCGACGATGTAATTAAACCGCTCGAAAAAGCGCAGCCGCGGCCAGCGCTTAGACGCGCCTGAATAATGAGGATATCATTAGGACGAGGAGTTACACAACGTCTGCGACGATCGCCACCCACGACAGCAGAGTTATGAGGACACGCTCTCATTCCCGACATCCTGCGGGAAGCGCGGCACTTGCGTCAGCACCGGCCAGGACCTTAGCCTCGGCTTAGCCGCAGACGATCTGTCAGACAATTTCTACCAAGATATATGGACGCTCTCGCAAATTGAGCTCGCCTTGTACCACACCATCAAACACTTAGGTCTTATAAAGATCACTCCGCTAGACGATGTAGTGGAAAATTCCCGGCACGAGAAAAATTTACGCACTGCGCAAATGTGGAAAATGAGTTACTTCTAATGATTTCGTAGAGCCTTTGTGAATTGAACCGAAATATCACGGAAAGGGGGTTTCCATTTTAACGAACCTTATTTCGTTCGTAAGTCTGTTTCTAATTTCACACTCCAGTGCAGATCAGAGCAAGAGTTTCAGTTTGCTCAGAAAGTAACTTTACTGAAAATATATGAGGATTATGTCCAGCGAAACTGAATAGGTGATGGTGACAGATATTTTTCACAATACAATTAGCAAGTCATAGAAGCTTTTACGCAGCGAGCAGCCGCTTTTTTCACGAGATATAAATATTTATGTGTTGAAAAATCCCTTGAATAGCGAGTACATCCGCTAACGAAGCTGAAAAATGAGACGCATAGCCTATTCAGGCACACTCATTCATGCTATAATGTAAGGTTTTACAATGTAGGGATAGGCGCGGAAGGCCGTCACTATTCATGTATTGCCAATGGCGACTTTTTGTGCACCTATCTATTCAATCATGATTGAGAAGCTGAGCTAGTACCTAAGATTCTTGTAAGCATAGCATAAAATCTCAACCGTGTAGGACCGTCGTTGCCGAGAAGTAAATCTGTTTCTCGTGCCTGTAGGTACAGCCGGGAGATTTATCACGGCTATCAAATGTGCTAGCGATAAAGCACATCCTACATGAGCAACCAGAGCAGCGTTTTGCCTACGGATGTGTGGATAACCTTGGGGCGAGTTGCGCGTCTTGAAGCGCGTGCTATGTCCTTTGACACAAATGCGGATGCGCTCAATTGGCGCGATGGCCGTTATCGAACCGCGCTAAACACCGCGCAAGGCTGCACTCCCGCGCCTCACAATTTCACGAAATGAAAATAAACAGCCTATGAATATCCACCAGCTCTAGTTGAATCCGTGAGAGGTTTCTATTCGCTCTCGTTGATTGAGAGGGCGCTCGTAGAACTACATAACAACTTGCTGTGGTCGTCGACGAAAAACGCATAGGATTACGTGTATTTTACCAGGTCTGACAATAGATGAAGTTGGATACAATAAATGATAACTTTTTTAAAAATACTAATATTATTTATCTAATGAAATAGCCTATAAAATTACAATAAAAGAATGGCCGCGCCTCATGGTCCTTTGAGCTGGATATAAATTAGCGAAACTAAAAAATATTACATAAAAGTCATAAGATACTTATTACTTTTTTTTTAATAATTATGCATTTATGTGTCATACTTTAATGAGTTATAAAGAATGCTCAATTTACATTGCACATCTTCAAGATAAAATCATTCCTATTACTACATATTTCTATTTAATAATCCATATACATGTTTGTATTAATACAGCGCAATTCTTATGAACACCTGGGTCACAGTTGTTTTTTTTAGTGTATAAAGACATGTTTTTTTATGAAGGAAAACACAAATAAAATTGAAGTGGAAGTTTACTTCTCAGGTAAAGCCTTATTTTGTAGTAGAAGAACATAGTAAATATTGTAGGTCATTTAAAAGCAATGTTTGATAATAAAATTAAAGGCAGAATTTACCATTCAACAACTCAATGGAGAAGACATCTTGGAAGGCCAGAGAGTGGTCTATAAGTGCTTAATTCATAAAAATTTACACCATGCATATTATATAACAGAATTTTTTTACTGCCATCATTAAATTTGAGTAATATACCTATCACAGTAGTAGCACACAAAAATAATACATAAAGAAATGAAGCAGGCAAACATCAAATGTTAAGACTATAAATTGGTCTGACAAAAGGTTTCTTATATTTGCTCACAACTTTTGAGGTGAGTGGATGACTCAATTTAATCATTGGAAACTAGATTTTATTGCTGTAAATGATATTATTCAGTATTCAGTTGAAAGTAAGCTATTGTATAAGATCTTAAATACCCAGCTCAAAGTTATATAACTTCACACATATACATTAGACATCTACTAAAAAAGACGAAAAATCCATGCGAACAAACAACGGGTACCATAAAACTGTATGTGTAACCAATTTAATAATAATAAATAAATAAAAACTTTGTTCTCAGGAATAGTTAAGTTCTCAGTCTATTCCATATATTGTCTTACAGACGAATATTTCTCGAGTAAGTTATATATATTATTAATACTTACTAATTTAATTTAATTAAAATGGACACGAAATGCCGCAAAAAATATTGAAAGTAGGCATTTAAAAATGCATTTTTTTATGAATGAAAACTACTAATTTCACGCTTTTGCAACTTAGCATGCTGCTGCTATAGGTCCATTTTATATTTTATAATCAAAACTGTCCTTAAATAAAAGAATCATTGCGAGATTAAGGACAAATTTCAAATAAGATTCGTGTACTTGGGGCGTGGCCTTTTAAACAGTATATCTCTCGATATACATAATGACCCCCCTGAAATTTTTATCAGAAATAATTTCCCTATCAAACAGAGCACACAATATTCATACAGGACAACAAAAATACAGTTTTAAATATAAAAAATTCAATACTTACGTCCAGAGACTCCTTTGACGCCATGTTTCACACACAAACAATTTGACGTTTAACGAAAATCGATAACAACAAGACGCAAGTTGGGGATTGGATACATACACGCACGCAGAAAGATTTTGGAAATTCAGTGTGTATATCCATCCATCCATCCTACTTTGCTTTGAGATTTTCATGAATAATCTTCTTTGTGCATATCATTATAATAGTAATAATTAAGACTATCATCCTTTTTATTCATACAAAAATAAATACAAAATTAAAAAGCGGAGTGGACTGGAATAAAGAGAAATGAGGGATTCTTCTTTGGCTACACGTCACTAAACAAAACGAAACGCAACGTCACATCATTTGACAGCTCAGTTTTTTGTGGATTTTGGATTGAGTGCGATTTATTTTGATTCATTTTTCAGTAAAAGTTACTCT
The DNA here is from genome assembly GCA_963584085.1 of Pyrausta aurata. Lineage (NCBI taxonomy): Eukaryota > Metazoa > Arthropoda > Insecta > Lepidoptera > Crambidae > Pyrausta > Pyrausta aurata. The sequence continues at coordinate 7,169,551 of OY757271.1, read as the reverse complement.
AAATTAAGAGTTTTAACGATATTATAATGAATAGTAGTTGTATAAAGTACAAGCTACTGTATATTTGTTAATAGGAGGACAGGTATGACATAAATTTTACGTAAAATTGATGCAAAAATAATTACTATAAGTTTGCCGGAATTTTATGATCAAATTAATCAAAATTGTCTGCTAAGTGTAAATTGAGTTTATAATCTACCTTCTGTCTACTGCCACGAATACTTTGGGGTATGCGCTGCATAAAATAAATTTACTAACGTAACAATTAAAACTGGGTGCTTCGTTTTTATCTTCTTCCTCGCGCTCCTTTCGTTCTAGGTTCCTCGCCGCGCTTTAGTTTGAGAACTTACTATGCAAACTCGTTATCTTAAATTTACCAATTTTATGCACTTCCAATAAAATTCATAACAAGAACTTACCGCATTGTTTATGAAAAAATATATGTAAAATCAGTGAATTTGTTCTGAGGAGATGTGGCGTAACTATTGTGTTTATTAAACCTATTCATGAACTATATTATTTGCAAGTGGAAACAAATTATAATTTTATGTGATTTTCATAATAGATCTAGCAGACAAAATGAGAATAAGAAGACTTTCTGCAGTGTTTTGGATGACATGCATCATTGTGTTCATATTCATCTTGTATGTAGTCACCGACTTGAGTTTCAAACTGCCAAGTATCAAACCAGCTATACAAGATATAGATGACGTAAGTTTTAATATTTCGTCAAGTTTACATCTATCTATATATTTTTTAAATATAAAAACTAATTGTAATGTGTCTCTTGCAATTCTAGATGAAATGGTCATCATTTGAGTCAAAATTACGTCACATAGAAAAAGAACTGAGTCAACACCATGCTGTTGTTGGTGAGATAAAATCAGCTGTTGATCAAATGGTTGTTCAGTCTGAATATCAACAACTACAGCAAAAGAAGCCATACGAAGAGCACAAAGAGCATGAACAGAAACAAGTGCCAAAGATAAGAGAGTTTAAAGTGGTTGGTGATGAACCACCAAGGATGCTAGTTAAATTCAATGCATCAACATGTCCAATTTTGACACAGTCAGTACCTAAAACTGATGTTCAGGTAAAATTTTGTAAATACTATTCTTCCTTTGACAACTACTGCACTAATTTTAGGCCTTTATTCAGCCGTAGATGTCCTTGGCTTTGACCAATAATGATGATGAAGATGATTCTTCATGTCATGAATTTTATGGTCTCAACGGTAGCTTAAATTTGTACAATTCGGACTAAAACAAATACCATGTGTTCAGTATATTTATTAATTTGTATTTATGAATGTTATTAATATTCCTTACATGTGTTATTACTTAAACATCAATATAATCATGATTTGAATGGGTTGACATTTAATTTAATCTTATGTCTGTATTGCTGCAAAAAAATTAGTAGTTAAAGGGGTCTGACTGTATTCTAGGTTATTTAATTTTTTTAACTCTACAGATGTTGTCATTGTATGAAAGGATATCATTTGAAGACAAAGATGGTGGTGTTTGGAAACAAGGCTGGAATGTTGAGTATGATGATAAACAATGGAATCAAAAGAACAAGCTTAAAGTATTTATCGTTCCACACTCACACAATGACCCAGGTTTGTTTAAATTGTGTCTTTTTTTATATTTTTTTATTAAAATAATTTTAAAACTAAAACAAGCTAAAGTATAAAAGTATATGATGGTGTTAATTTATGTATTAATTAAACCTTGCGATTATTAACATTATTATCTATCAATATGTTTAATAATTACATATACATGAATATTTATTATCTATCAAAATCTTGAGCCAGATTATAAATTTGTTACACCCACTGAAACTTTGTTACACCATTAATAGTTTCAATTTAAATTGTTGAATTGGTTTGTACTATCTATTTACTAGATTTTAAGATAGTTACTTGATACCAACACCTGCCTGTACTATCTTGCTTACACAAAACAGGACTTTCAGTCATAAGTATACATTTTAGGGTTGTGTGGCCATTTGGCAGTTGATAGCAGCTACTATCATTACAAAATGAGTAATTATTATCATTGTTATCACTAATATGCCAATAAATACCTTCCATAATCTGAGTATAGATAAAAATCATTGATTGAAAAAGTATTGCTTTTTGCTATTGGTATTCTATTTTTTATAACTGATCCATGACAAATATTGCTTAGGAATGTTGGTATTTATTTAGCACTTGAAAAACTTTTAACAATCTGGGTCTCATCCAGCTTAGAATAGAAAGGAGATTGCAATTTTTTTCTAAAAGTCCTCTTAAGTTATTAATTTTGAGAACACTAGTGATCCTCAACAACTCCATCCACACTTGTGGATTTTACTCCATTGCTGTATTTGTAGCCATAGCGTGATGCTAGCCTCTATCCGTTAAATAACTTGTCTAATACAAAAATAATTATTTAAATCTGTACAGTAGTTTCTGAGATTAGTTTTTTTTTAACAAACTCTTCAGCTTTAGATACTTTTGCACATAAGGTGTGTGTTTCTCAATGTTTTCTAGCAATTAATTGATAATAACGATAAGAATTCATGTTTTACCAATGTATTTCCCTACATTACAATAAATATACTGTTAATTAAATAAAAACAAGCAGGAAAAAGCCCTTACAGAACTGATAAATAATAACATACTACATATTTTATTGACTAAACATAATAAAAATATTAATCAAAAAATATTGATCAATAGGATGGCTGAAAACATTTGAAAATTACTACAAGACCCAGACCAAGGCCATATTTAATAACATGGTGGAAAAACTGACTGAAGGCATCGGCAGAAAGTTCATATGGGCCGAAATAAGTTACCTGTCTCTATGGTGGGCATCCGACGCTACTGAAAAGCAGAAGGCTATTTTTCAAGAGTAAGTAGTAGTATAACTCATCAACGTACTTGAGTCAATCAGATATGCGCCCTGGTTCAGTATACTTACAGTCGATATTTGCACTAATGTCAGCGTGTGGGTTAGGCTCTGTTGAACTTATTTATTTTACCGATAACAGCTATCAAACGCTATATGAATAAAAATTAATGATGGTTATAGCTCAGGTAGTGTAACCGAGCCATCGTAAAATTGACGGTAATTCAGATGTTCACGACTAGCTATCGCCATAAATTAGTGAGATAGTGATATCTACGAAGGCGCGCGCCACTCATTTTTGATTGCGGAAAGCATGGGGTGTGACAAATATTAAAATTATGGGCTTAATAATGATATAATCAAACATCGGTGTAGTGTATGTGTAAAAGAGAAGGAAGTATTCTGTCGTCTCCTGCGCACACTGGTTCCCCGACGAGGCCGGGGCGGGGTGGCGGTGGGGATACTTTACTCGCCACCACGGTGAAGGACGGACGTGTTAGTCAGTGTGACGTAAGGAGCCGATACCCGGGATGCTGGGATACTACATTTTGGCGACGAGGATGTAAGTACTGTGAATCATTTATAAAAAAAGGGAGAAAACAATATGTATTTGATATAAGTCTCATAATGCATTTAGTACAATAATTGAAGTTACATCGGGCTAAATAAATTCGCGAACAGTTTATTAGTATCCTATATTACAATGTTGAAGGAAAATATAAGAAATATTTTGTAAATAGCTTTGTTTGTGTTGTTTACACGATTTTAAGTAATCGTATCGCGGGCACAGCGGATGGGAAGTTACCAACTAATGTTTTCTTGAGAGTTAACGTTAGGGGAATTCATTTGTGATAACAAAAGCTTACGTATAGATATTATGTGTATACCTATGACGTACATGTGTACCTCCTATGTGAAACGTAGGTGTATGAAAAGGCTATGCAGCAAAACATAATGGTTATCAAAGCGGGGTACGTGATGTTTTGTATTTATTACCTATAAAGGTATTTGCTATTTATGCATTTCAATGGTAGTTTAAACATAAAGTTTTTAAACGTAACATTATGATGACGAACGAGAAAATGTGGTATTTAGGAAATAATTAAGTTTAAGCATTAATAATTGATAATATTGGTACGGTCATGTAATGAGGAGGGAAGAAAGTCATGTAACTAAAAGAGTGATGAGTATGAATGTGGACGGCTGGAAGGGAAGAGGCCGACCAAAGAAGAGATGGATGGTGTTAAAAATGATATGAGTGTGAAAGGAGTGGATAATTCAGTGACGAGTGATAGAATAGTGTGGAAGCGCAAAACATACTGCGCCGACCCCAGATAACTGGGAACAGGGCAAGTGAATGATGATTAATAATTGATAATATCTATTCGTATTTTATTGCGATTAATTGATGTGACCTTCGTCAGTTTTTAATCAATTAATTTATTAAGTACACAAAACAGAATCACAGACAGTCACATAATATAGGGTCTACGTATGCTAGCACTGTTAATCCAAAACATGTTTACACAGCATGATGAAGCATATCTAATTTAGGATAGGATAAAACATAATCGAGGGTTGGCAAATTATTATAATATATTAGCGAAATTGGAAAATGAAGTGGAAAGAGTGTATACAACTTAATATTATAGATCTTTACATACAGATACAGATAATTATAGATGATAGAAATAATAAATAGATGCAGTAATTAATTCTTAACATACTTTTCATTTATTTAAGGGTAACTGTAAATTTTATGGAGGCCAGTCTTTCTTTGAGCAAAGATGAGCTGAATATTACATTTGATTTTATTCCATTTAAAAATACATTAAATAACGTTCTAATAACATATACTGTAAGGAAGGATTTCAAGTAAAAGTCGAATTTATGATACCAACCCACTTCTCTTATTGATAGGATGTGAATTTGAAATGGATTCTTACATTTTATTACTATTCTTCAATACAGAAAAAGTTTATTCTTGTTAAGGAATAACTTTATTAGGTTAACAAAAGGAAGTTTAGATCTTTACAGAGGGTATTTGGTATTTGCAACAAAATTAAACATAATATGAAATGTACATGAGTGCATATTGGGGCGTTACGCGACTGGACACACACAAAAAAAAAAGTTATTAGATAGAATAGTAAAGTCTTTTGATAAATGGTGTTTAATTTAACGAAATGACTTTGAAGATGACGATGATGATGATGATGATGTTGACGTTGATGTTGATGATGATGATGTTGACGTTGATGATAATGATGTTGAAGTTGACGTTGACGATGATGATGTTGACGTTGAGGATGATGTTGACGTTGATGATGATGATGTTGACGTTGATGATGATGATGTTGATGTTGATGATGATGATGATGATCGTCATCATGACGATGATGATGATGACGATGACGATGATGATGATGATGATGATGATGATGATCGTCATCATGACGATGATGATGACGATGATGATGATGATGACAATGATGATGAAGATGTTGACGTTGACGTTGATGATGATGATCGTCATCATGACGATGATGATGACGGTGATGATGATGATGACGATGATGATGATGATGACAATGATGATGAAGATGACGGTGAAGATCATGATGATGATAATGATGACGATGACTATGACGATGAAGACGATGACACTGTCAAAGGCGATGACGATGATGTTGATGAAGATAATGATGATATTGATGATGATGAAGATGACAATAATAATAATGATGATGAATGATGAAAATGAAGACGATAATGAAATGACGAAAGTTGATAATGGTGAAAATGGATAACATGGAAATGGTCATTGAATGAATGGTGTGGTTGGGTTACGAGCGAACAACTTTTGTTAATATCTTCTGTTAGACAAATTTGAATGCAATGGTGAAGTTGGTTCGGTATTACTTACGTGGGAAAAAAGAAGTGAAATTTTACCTAAAAGCAGCGGCGAACCTAAAACAAAGCAGTCAAAAACGGGCAAGTTTATGGCATTGTGGTGGACTTGAACTTTAAGATGGTCAAATAGATGTATTCAAAATAGCCATACAAATTGGATGAATACTTGCCCCCAGCAAAGCAAGACATTTAAAAGACACGTTTTAAGAGGTATAAAACGAGGCAAAAATAAGAAATTTGAAAAATTTTAAGACTTCGGCAGCAAGCTTCTTAATGCTAATTCATGGACTCAAAATATCTACTCACGGAGAAATACAATTCTGAAGAGCTACGACGTAAAATTTTGAGGTCAGGAGACGACATGACTTTTAATAAAATCATTATAGATGCTAACACTTTGGAAATTGTGAACAGACAATTAAAAAAAAAAAAAAAAAAAAAACCCTGTTAAAGGAAAGGTGTCTAAAATGTGAGAAAATATTTCACTTTAAAGCAGAGATTTGAAGAGGAAGACAAATACAAATTAGTTTATAAATCAGAATTACCAATAAAAAGGTGTGTAAATGGTAAAATACAATCGAATAAGGAACAGAGAAACTTTGAAGAACAAACAAGTACTAACAGATCAGAGGAAGAAAATTTACAATGTGTTTAATGTTGGGGACGATGATATGGTGAAATGTACAGTAGGAGGTATAAAAGAAAAAAAAGATGATCGATTCCGGGTGTGAACTTGATTACAGACAACATGGTGAAAATACAAAGCTAATAGAACACAGGTTTTTAACAAACAAAGAAATCAGATAGGACCTTTCTGACATATGAGTGCACTATCCATTTACGGGTTTCGATTTCTCGTCGGTCACAGAGTCACGGTTACTATTTGCAAGTGCAAATTTATACTATCCATTTGATAAAACAAGGATTCTTCGGTGCTAAAATTCAGTTTTCTTATATTTTAAGGATAAAATTTGGATTTGGATTTGGAGGTTCTCAAAATAGGTTTAACAAACTAGGAAACATTTTCGATGTTTAAGGGCATATAAAACTATAACTTGGATGGACTATGGAAAAAAGATAGAAGCGATAGAAGGTAGAGGAGAGAAAATGTTAGGGCACCCGATTCGACACAATCATTTGATCAAAATCTTAATAGAGGGAAGAATAGAAAGTTTGAAGGAAGCGAGGAAGAACAAGAATAAGCTATATGGAGCAAATAAAGCTACGTTTAACGTCGTATCGTATCAGGAAGTCAAGAAAATGGTAGAAAATCGGAAAATAGGGATAAAGACCAAGCTCTTGAATTCGATGATGATGATAATACAAACATATTGATAAAGTCAAGCCTGTATCAAGGAAAAAGTCAACGCAAATAAATATGAGAACTTTTAGAGTGATAGGACATATTTGAAAAGTAGAGGGCCCTAGAATAGATCATTCCAATTGATGAGAATGATGTTTGCATTTGCGTGCTACAAAACGTGAAAATTACCACTTGCCTACAATGGACCAACTATATTTATTCATACCTCGTTTGAGCTATTATAATTTATAATCTACATTAAAACCTCCGGTTCCTTAGAAATGGTATAAAAAAAAAAGATGTTAACTGTAACCTTTCAGTAAAATGTAATATGTGTATGTTTATTTACACAAAAAAGTAAAATAAGGTTATGCTTGCTATTTCACGGTTTGGACTTTAGAAGGTCGTTAGTTCTCTTATGAGGTAATGTTCAAAAAGAAAAAATAACAAGAAACATAAGTAGTAGACTAACCGACTTATAAATTTGTGGTTTCAAAAACACTAATGACGAATGGTATTGAAAAGAAGTTAATTATTGACAAATCATAATGTATGAACTTGCTTTGACCACCAAAAACATGGTTATTATTTATTGAAAAGAGGCATTGACAATTATAGTGACTTATGTTTCTTGCATAGTTTCTTTCCAGCACTGGCCCACAGTTGCCCGAGGCGAGGTAGGGTCTGTAGTGAGTGTATATGAAGAGATAAATATTTTTATTGATTTAATTATATTACTGAATATTTAGGACGTTGAAGTATTTAGTAAAATAGACATATGGGATGCTTTTCATCTGCTTGAACTTAACCCAGACCCGGACTAAAGGCACATGATAACATTCATTTTCGCAAAAAGTTTACAATATAAAAAAAAAAAGTTAAGTATATCTTAGCAAGTACCCCTAACGATAATATCGGAATTGATTATCTTCATGAGATTAATACGTTATGCAGGAAAGTGGATACCAAAGGAGGCCACAAAGACCGACCTTTGAAGAAACGGCTCTCGTTGATGTATTGCATTCAGAATATTATGCTATGATGTGAAGTCGTATACCAGAAACGTAAGAATAATATTGATTTGGCATGTATAATAAGGATTACAAGTATGTGCAGGGTATTTGTCAGTAACTCACAGAGTTACATTAAGAACGGGGACATTGGAGTATGGAATGATGAAACTACACATAGTCAGAATTTAAGTAGAAACGTTTTGCACCTGAATAGAGGTAAAGGAAACTGGCAAAAAAAATAATAATAGAAGGGAGGATGGAAGAAGGATAAAAAAAAATATCAACATGTCAATATCAATATGTATAATTATGTATAGTAAATATTGATGATTTCTTAAATGATTTAATCGAGATAAAAAATAAATAGTTTTATTTAAATTAAAACAAGGGAGGGATGTAGTGTATGTGTAAAAGAGAAGGAAGTATTCTGTCGTCTCCTGCGCACACTGGTTCCCCGACGAGGCCGGGGCGGGGTGGCGGTGGGGATACTTTACTCGCCACCACGGTGAAGGACGGACGTGTTAGTCAGTGTGACGTAAGGAGCCGATACCCGGGATGCTGGGATACTACAATCGGAAAACGCTTGCACAGATAAAACGATCGATACAAACGATATAAACGATTATGACGAATGTCGCGCGGGCGCCTTCGTGGATGGCACTATCTTATAACTAGTATTTTTATACAGATACAAAGTTTGACACGAACTTTCACATCTACACTAATATTATAAAGAGGAAAACTTTGTTTGTTTGTTTGATTGTAATGAATAGGCTCATAAACTACTGGACCGATTTTGAAAATTCTTTCACCATTCGAAAGCTACATTATCCACGAGTAATATAGGATATATTTAATTTTGAACAAAAATAGGGTTCCGTAAGATATTAGGGTTTTTCGGACACAAGGTGTAAAAAATCAACCAAAACAGTTACTTATTTTGCGTACCCTGCCTAAACTATTAAAGATAGAACCATAAAATGTTCTAAGTAATTGTAGATCTTATAAATATCTACAAAAAAGTCCGCGACACACTATACCTATCTATGTCGGGTGAGGCACAATAACCATTTTTTTATTGAAAAATCTTGATTATTTTTGGACTACATTTAAACGCGTTTATTTTACTCATGCTATTAATCCTTATCAAAATAAATTATCTCATCACTAAGTACAGTTAATGTAAATAATATTTGGTCTTTAAATGATTAAAATTGGACGTTTGGTTCTGAAGTTATAGCGAAATTAAAATACATATTACGATTTTTGCTGCACGGCCGGCCCGTTGCGAAGTAGGCTTTACCAAGGCCCGGTGAGCGTGTGGGAGGGGGAGTTTAGATCTATGAGTAAGGTACCCGCGCGGCGCGATTTTCAGTAAAAATTTCTTTCGCACTCACGATAAACAAATCCCTGGGCCAAACATTCAAATTAGTAGGAATTGATTTACGAAAAGAATGTTTTACGCATGGGGTCGGGGCTCCCGAGCATCAGTATATTTTGTTACCAGAAAATAATGTAACGTCAAATGTTGTGTATAGAGAAGCTCTACAATAATAGCTTAAGTTTTCTATCCTAAAACAACGGGTTGCACTCCGGGCCTTAACAACTAACACCCACAGAAAGAAAATCTGTTCAGCCTGCGGATAGTGACTGCTTCGTCGAAGTTAGTGTCGGTGTCTGTGAATTGACATGGGAATCATTTGTTTGCTGACCGTGTCTTTCCTGGGTAGGCTTTTTGCAGCGGTAACCGACATCCACGCGGGCGGAGCCGCGGGCGACCGCTAGTTACATTATATGATGATGACAGAAGCATGAACAGCATAACATAACTAATTCAATGTGTATTACTTTCTAGCCTACTAAAATCTGGGAAACTAGAAATCGTCACAGGCGGCTGGGTAATGAATGACGAAGCCAACTCTCACTGGCTGTCCGTCATCCAGCAGTTAACAGTTGGCCACCAATGGCTTATCGACAACGTTGGGTACATCCCTAAGAACGGCTGGTCTATAGACCCTTTCGGGTACTCGAGCGCGCAGCCCTACCTGTTGAAGCTAGCCGGCATCGAGAACACTCTGATTCAGAGAGTGCATTACAGAATTAAGAAAGAGTTGGCGCTTAATAGACAATTGGAGTTTAAGTGGCGGCAATTGTGGGGTGAGTAATCTATAAACTGGACACGAGAAACTTGTACTGATTTTGTAATTGTTTCTTTTTAAGCTTATGTAAAAAAGAACTCAGGAGACCCTTCGACCAAAGGTGCAGCGTAGGACGTCCACCGACAAGATGGTCAGACGACCTTGTGAAGATCACACTGGATGCAGACCGCTTGTGATCGGTCGATGTGGAAAGCTGTGGGGAAGGCCTATGTTCAGCAGTGGACGTCCTTTGGCTGATGATGATGATGAAATAGAACTCGTAAAATTACGCTCTAATAAAGTAATTATGGCATTTGATGTCTCCATTGTATACAAATAGACTTTAAAATATTAAATGGAGGCTTTACTATTTTTTATTTTTTTTTAAGAAGTTTATTTGAATGTAGTTTGTTGATACCATATCCGCCGAAAGCGGTCCAACATAGCTAATTTTGTCGATTAATCTAGTAAAAAACACATAAGTCGCTTAATTGCCGCTTAATATTTTCAGATGGAGCCGGCCAAACTGACATGTTCACTCACCTGATGCCCTTCTACTCCTACGACGTGCCTCACACTTGCGGTCCCGACCCTAAGGTACAAACAATACAGTTTCATTTTGTTTTTTTTATTATTACAACCCCAAATTATATCTGGCAATTTTTGTTTGTAGATTTGCTGTCAATTTGATTTTAAAAGACTCCCCGGCAATGGCGTTACTTGCCCTTGGGGAACACCGCCTAGGAAAATAATACACAAGAATGTTGACGAAAGGTAAGATGTAGGATTTTTAAATAATCAGATAAAAATAACTGACTGGTAAAGTTAATTGACCTATTTTAAAATAACATAATTATCTGCAATAGCACATTTTCAATTTTCAGTGCCATATTGAACTTTATATTTTGGACGAATATATTTAATCTGACTATTGATAAATCAACCATTGTTATTTAGCGACATTTATTCTTTATTCTACAAAAAAAATTGGTTGTTTGTAAAGTAGGTTTACGATCGAGATGTTTACGTGATAACGTCTTATTGGTGTTAAGTAACCGCACGAGAACAATCTCCATTCGTTTGTATGCCGCTAGAGTGAGAGAGACGGAAGATCGGTCCACTCACTCGAACGCTATGCCAGCCTCCGCTCGTGAGGATTCCGCGTGACAAGTTTTACGGAATGACTGGCAGCGCTCGAGATGAGACGGGAGATCGGTCCGTCTCTCTCTCGTTATACCTGCGATCGCGCTCGTGAGGTTTTGGTGTGACACAAGTTTCTGAACATGTCACCCGACTAAAACGATTTTAAAGACGTTATCACGTCAAAAGCAAAAATGGTGGACTCAATGATTTAAAGCATACTCTACCAGTCAACCATTAGGTGATACAGAAACAGTTATTTTCCTAACACTAACATGCTATAAACCTCATTTCCAGGTCGAGTCTGATCCTAGACCAGTGGCGCAAGAAAGCTCAGCTGTACCGAAGCAACGTGGTCCTTATTCCCTTGGGAGACGACTTCCGTTACGACCGCGCCAACGAATGGGACAACCAGTACAAGAACTACGAGATGATTATAGACTACATCAATAATAATGATGCGTGGAACGCTGAGGTATGTTTAGGACATTTATGCCCACTTGCGCGTGATGATTTAACTCAGGATCACGCTAATCCTGGAAGTCAGTTTATATTACGACGTTGTCAGAGATTCAGGATCCAGGTTTAGCGTAATCCTGAATCAAATCATCATGCGCAAGTGAGCCTTAAAGAACTGTCAGCCCGATATGCTAGAAATAGGTGCATTTATGGATAAAGCAGGCAGTTTGTTTGTAAAGTCCGCTTATCTTTGCGTGGCGAATATTGTAAACAATCTTGACATTCCTTTTAACAAACTGATTCATTTTAAAATAAAATAAACGCAAAACCCACAACATACGTAGGCCATTCATCGTTGAACACAGATATTTTTAAATCGAATTAATTGCTTTTATTTACTGATTGTATTTTAAAAGTTATAAAAAGATTGTTTACAATATTCGCCAAGCATAGAAAAACGGACCTTAAATCCTTCCGACCAATGAAAACTATGTATTTGTATGCGTCAGGAATAAATAAATATTAATCTTTCTGTGTATTTAGAAAACTTTGTCGAATTGTAATTAGAAAAACGAATACATGATGAATTTTCTACATGAGTCATGATGAGTGATTGCGATATGTTTGTGTACAAATTAATAAATAAATAACTATTTATAATTCCAAATAAAAATAATTAAGCTCTATCTGAATATTTTTCAGGTCCAATTCGGCACACTCCAAGACTACTTCAAGGCGGTTCACGAAGAAGTCAAGTTATCAGACTTCCCCGTGCTCTCTGGAGACTTCTTTACTTATGCGGACAGGAACCAGCATTACTGGAGCGGGTACTACACTTCTAGGCCGTTCTACAAGAACATGGACAGGGTGCTGCTGGCTTATGTGAGGTAAAAACCTGCTGCCGATGCTACCACATCGTCGCCGTAGTGTTGTTACCGCGCATTTTCGTTGTGTAAACAAACAAAAATGCTTAACGCATCACGCTAGGAGTCTTATTAATCTATCGGATTGAGAGCGTCCTTAAAGCGGAGCTATTCAGCAGCGTGGACGCCATTTTGTACAGTCCCGTAGGCAGTTGCCTGCTCTTTAAAGGTGAACGAACACTTATCCGAGCCGAACGCGTCGAAATAATCGAAGTTCTGGACGCCTCACACACTTATCCGCACCGGACAACTCGACCGCGCCGAAAGAATCGACCGCGTCGAAGAAATCGACGCGGTTGTCTCATGAGATAGCGTTATGAGTGACAGCTAAAAGAAAGGAGAGATTTTATATTGAACACTCGGCGAGTCGTCCGAGCCGACCGCACACTCCGCATCGAATCTGATGACGTCATCCGAATTCATCTAGGATTTCTGGGGTTCTTTCAGATTCGGACGATTCGACACGAGGAAGTGTGTGAGGTTTCATGAAATTTCATATAAAGAATTCTAAAATTCGTTCCGTTTGACTCGTTCGACGTGTTCGGCTCGAATATGTGTGCGTTCACCTTAATAACCCTGCTTAAAGAAGAGGATTTTCAACGATACAAAAATATCGTTGCATTGCAATTGTGTGTGTCCACGTTGCGTAGTGACCTAATCTCGTTGAAGCATTATAAATCTTATTGATATTATTCTATTTCCACCAGGGCGGCGGAAATAGTAACATCGCAAGCGATCACGACGTCGTCGGTGACGTACATAATGTCGCTGCAGCTGCGCGACCGCGTGGAGGCGGCGCGGCGCGCGCTGGCGCTGTTCCAGCACCACGACGGCGTCACGGGCACCTCGCGGGACGAGGTCCGGGAGGACTACGCGAAGAAGTGAGTGCTCCTCAGTGTGTACGTCGCGATGACCACATACCCACTATAGTCAGGGTGCTATCGACTGAGTCGGGCCAGTATCGTGACTTCTTGGACTTACCGATAAATCGGAGAGACGCATATTTGTATCTCTGTTGACTTATGGTCACGACTATTTTTTAATGCGCCGACTATAGACACTAACAGGTAAGCATTGTTTATCATAAACGTATCTGACTAATTAATCAAACACTACGTTACCGCGATTAGTTTGTGTTAAATAATAAAAAATGGCTTCACTTTATAACAAGATTTATTTAAAAATTAATTAAATTAAATTAAATTACAATGGTAATTACAATAAATTAGAATGAAAATTACAAAGATAATATTACACAAGAGAGCCGGACTAACTATAGGCAGAGCAACGGGATATGTGGGCAGCTCTGGTGTGAGATCGGAGCCGAACAATACAATATTTTGTTTTAAGGAGCAATTACAATATTTTAAAGTATATAAAAATATATGAATTTGGGGCGCCAGGCACCGCTCGTTGCAGCACCAAAATAATATTTGAAATAATAAAGGTCCCTTTACGGGTTACCGGGGTAGATGCCTCGGGCCGGAGTATGATCGGAGACCCAGGAGCGAAATTTGCAAGCCGGGGTCGTCCGCTGTGATTCAACCCGAAGGCACCCGGAGAGAAGTGAAGAGGTGAATTAACCAATAATAATAAAAAAAAACCCCTGGAAAGTGACAAAAGAGCTACTTTATACTTTGTCACAACCAGTACAAAAAATATTCACAAAGGTGGGAAATTTTATTAAATAAATGCTTTACAAAGGGGAATCTACGTTAATGATGCTTTGCAAATCATAAATAGAGTGAATTTGGAATGAAAAAGCTAAATTTGTAACAAGAGGACGCGACCGTTAGGTCTACCCTCCAACAAGAATAAAAATGAAGATTTTACCTCAAAAGGGGTTTGAAAGAAGGAATTCAGCGCCGAGACGAACGCTGGACCACGCCTGCCACGCTGTCTCCTGTTGGTTCCCAAATATCCTGCGAGGACGAGAGAAATTAGTTGCCGACACTACATAACCTCACCGATTTCAAAGTGATTTGGAAAATCGCACAAAATGCGAAAATACTTACAGGGAAGAGACTAATTGTAAGAATATAACGGTCTCGGAGACGGAACTCTGGAGCTGGTAGCACAGTTCGGCGGGAGAAAGGTAGAAATCCAAGTCAGCGAACGTTTCGATGTGAATCCAAAATTGAAAATGAAAAGAAGACGGAATCCGCTGACAGGCCTTTTTATATGCCGAGTAATGTCACGGCATGGGACCAAACGACCATAGACACGTAGAAGAAAAAACAATTGTATGAATCGAATTAAATGTGAGATAATTATTTAAAAGGCTAAATTGTATTATTATAATGTTCTCTGAATTAATTGAAAGTAAATTAATAATTAAAACAAAAACAATTGAAACGATAAAATCGCTGAGCTTAGTGAGCTCAAAAAACCGAAACATTACGTAATCTGTAGCGACGTCCAAATAATACTGCCCAACTGTCAACGTCTGTGTCAGACTTGACAGTGACGGAACGTTATGCGAAATGTTTGTTTACTAAACGAAAACCAATATCTAGATCTATGAAATAGAATCAATATAATGCTAAGCCAAAAGGATTACATGAATTGCAGTGCTGTACCATTGTCATTACGGAATACAGAATGCAATAAAAACATACGGTTTCTCACAAGAGGTAAGTTAAAAGAAAGGTTCAATTTTTACTATGTAACAGTATTCCCCCAATTAGAAGAATTTTACGTAAGTAAAATTCGAGCTGGCCCTCCAGCTCATCACTAAGAGAAAAACCAACCGAAGTTTAAGAAGAAAAAAAAAAAAATGAAAGATCCAAAACAAGGAACAACCTACACTAAAGAGGAAATGAAGAGAGGAGTCGTCGGCGGTGGTGTGGCGAGCGAGGGATGAACTGCGGGCCACACGTCCGTCGATAACAGCAATACTAAATTAAAATAAATTTAAGCGCAAGACGCAAAAAAAAAGAAATAAATTATAAAATCACTAAGTGATGTCAGTACCACTACTGCCTAATTTCAAATCCTTGACGTGCCAAGAACCGAGTGACTTGTCCGTATTTGCATCCTCCAACTCATAAACCATGTGTGAAATTTTTCGAGCCTTTTCATACTTAGGAACTAACTTCGCCTTATAGAACTTTGAAGCGTCACTCTGCGGGTAATTTTTTTTCCACACAGTGTCACCTAGCTTAAATTCTGACTGTCGCCTACCCTTATTAAGATATTTGGCACTACGGCCGCGGGTAGTGACTAAGGCTTGCTCAACTTGCCCGAATGTGTCCTTAAATGCATAATTAGCAGGGGGAAGGGAAGAAGCAACAGTACTATACACTTCACCCGAACTGGACTCTTTGACTACTTTACGGGTCACAGTCACAGGAGTTGGAAATTCTACAACGGCTTGGACTTTGGAGAGATGTTTTGGATGACGAACTTTGGAATCAGAAGATCCGTCAGAAGGTAAAATTTTAGAAGGAGAAAAATTAAAAAATTTTGGGGCTAAATTGAAAAGCCTTCCAAAAATTAACTCCAAGGACAATTGGAGTGGAAACGTCAGGAACGACGTGAAATTTGATAAGCTTTGTGGTTCCCTTTAAGGTTACCAACAAAGAAACAAAACCCGAGACAGAAGAAACAGAATCGTTAGCAGTGGCAATATTCTTGACACTATTGTCACTGTGTAACGTGTGTCCTGCTTGGATAAAATGCGAACTCGCATCAGAACCTAAAATGGAAATAACAGAACCGGAATCCAATAAACCGGAATATTCGGAACCGTTAATGGAAAAAGTTAAATGAGGACGCTCATCCCCATGAGTTAAGAAATGGACAGAAGCAACTTTGGAACTAGAAGCACAGTCTTGTTTTATTTTAGAATTATTAGAACTGGCTTTAGGCCGACAATCAGGGCAACTGCTCGCGTACGCTCCTTTTTTGCCGCATCTGAAGCAGACTATGTCTTTAGACTTGCACTCGCTGAGTGTATGGCCCTCTATGCGACACCGTTTGCAGTAGGTATCAACCTGTTTTACTTCTTCTAGCTTGAGTCGGGTCTTAGGCGCAACATACGCTAAGTCAGGAGCGAGCGTATCTTTGTTTGGCTCAGGCGGTTCCTTGAAGTTACTCGCATAAGCAAGACTATGTTCCAAAAGTTTGCATTTCATTTTCAATTGAGAAATATTATCGATAGATTGAAGAGCTAACGCCGAAATGTAATTAGGCCTCATGTTGAATCTAATAATGTGAAGTCTTTCGGACTCACTTAATGAATAAGACAGCCTACTAAAATAATTCTCCATTATCGCGATATAAATAAAAGCAGGTTCGGTAGGGCCTTGGGTTCGCCTACGGATTTCGTCCATTAGACGCCTATCGAAATCGGGAGGTGAAAACTCCTCAACCAAGAGACGCCTTAACGATGACCAATCGCAGACAGTATCCCTTACGCTGCGGTACCACACCAAAGCAATATCTGTAAAAAGCTCATAAGCTGATCTGAATAAAGTCGCTTCGCTAATCTCCCTAGAGTGTGCGAGCTCCTCCAGCGTCTGTAAGTAAGTGCGAATGCACGAGTGACCGTCAAAACGATGATTCAAGTTTCTAACGGACTTCTCACTACTGCACGAAACCATGACGGGAGAACTCACAGGAGCGGTGGCAGGGGTGGTAGCAGGAGCCTCGTCGACCGAACTGAAAGTACTGTGGAAGCTGAAGGTCATCCTTTCGAGTCTAGAGAGGAGGGAAATGACTCGCTCTTCCAGAGTCGAAAGCTGTTCCTTTATGTCTGGGCTCACATCAATTCGCGACAAACGATGATATAAGTGACAAGCTAAAGCTTTGACACGGTTAAATTTCTTAAAATTTGAAGATGAAGCACTCATAAGGACGTCGATATTAGAGAGACTGGTGGTGACAAATTGTAATTCCGCGTCCGGGGCGCGCGACGTAGTATCAATGTCGTCAGAGGGTATTTCCTTTCCCAGAACACGAATCTGCTTCTTAAGTGCCTCAACAGTGGCCTCTGGCACTTCCCCACGAATCTCAACTTCATAAATTAATTCGTCCTTATTTAAAAGATTAAAATTAATAGGATGCTCCATTTTTAAATCAATAGTTTATAAGTTTAAATAAAATTAAAAAATAATCAAAATCGGCTAAGTCGGCTCACAACAAGATACAAGATTACTATGTTGAAAAAAACAACAGCAGTTAATATTAAAATAAATTTTGCTCCTTAAAAAAAATTCAGAGTGAAAAATAAAACAATGCCTGAAGGGCGTGAAAATAAAAACAAAATTATAATAAGGCTTGAGAGCCTAAAAAAAAGAAAAACAGACCTAAGGTCGAACACTGTTAAGAACAGGTGGGCTCTCAGTCGCCTCCTACGACTCCCTGAGCAAGTGCCGGGGTGGCCTTATTCTTACCCGAGAACCACACGGGGTGTTCGGGACCGATCTCAGTTTGTAGCTCTGGACACAAACCTACCTAAAGCTACTGTCCCCAAACGTAAGGGCGCTACTGTTAGATAATAAAAAATGGCTTCACTTTATAACAAGATTTATTTAAAAATTAATTAAATTAAATTAAATTACAATGGTAATTACAATAAATTAGAATGAAAATTACAAAGATAATATTACACAAGAGAGCCGGACTAACTATAGGCAGAGCAACGGGATATGTGGGTAGCTCTGGTGTGAGATCGGAGCCGAACAATACAATATTTTGTTTTAAGGAGCAATTACAATATTTTAAAGTATATAAAAATATATGAATTTGGGGCGCCAGGCACCGCTCGTTGCAGCACCAAAATAATATTTGAAATAATAAAGGTCCCTTTACGGGTTACCGGGGTAGATGCCTCGGGCCGGAGTATGATCGGAGACCCAGGAGCGAAATTTGCAAGCCGGGGTCGTCCGCTGTGATTCAACCCGAAGGCACCCGGAGAGAAGTGAAGAGGTGAATTAACCAATAATAATAATAAAAAACCCCTGGAAAGTGACAAAAGAGCTACTTTATACTTTGTCACAACCAGTACAAAAAATATTCACAAAGGTGGGAAATTTTATTACATAAATGCTTTACAAAGGGGAATCTACGTTAATGATGCTTTGCAAATCATAAATAGAGTGAATTTGGAATGAAAAAGCTAAATTTGTAACAAGAGGACGCGACGTTAGGTCTACCCTCCAACAAGAATAAAAATGAAGATTTTACCTCAAAAGGGGTTTGAAAGAAGGAATTCAGCGCCGAGACGAACGCTGGACCACGCCTGCCACGCTGTCTCCTGTTGGTTCCCAAATATCCTGCGAGGACGAGAGAAATTAGTTGCCGACACTACATAACCTCACCGATTTCAAAGTGATTTGGAAAATCGCACAAAATGCGAAAATACTTACAGGGAAGAGACTAATTGTAAGAATACAACGGTCTCGGAGACGGAACTCTGGAGCTGGTAGCACAGTTCGGCGGGAGAAAGGTAGAAATCCAAGTCAGCGAACGTTTCGATGTGAATCCAAAATTGAAAATGAAAAGAAGACGGAATCCGCTGACAGGCCTTTTTATATGCCGAGTAATGTCACGGCATGGGACCAAACGACCATAGACACGTAGAAGAAAAAACAATTGTATGAATCGAATTAAATGTGAGATAATTATTTAAAAGGCTAAATTGTATTATTATAATGTTCTCTGAATTAATTGAAAGTAAATTAATAATTAAAACAAAAACAATTGAAACGATAAAATCGCTGAGCTTAGTGAGCTCAAAAAACCGAAACATTACGTAATCTGTAGCGACGTCCAAATAATACTGCCCAACTGTCAACGTCTGTGTCAGACTTGACAGTGACGGAACGTTATGCGAAATGTTTGTTTACTAAACGAAACGTGTAAATGCTTCACACGTGACATTGGCGGAACAAATGTCTCACCCCTTGGGAAACATTAAGTTCGGACGCCATTATGAAGAAGAAGAAGAAGAAGAAGAACCAATATCTAGATCTATGAAATAGAATCAATATAATGCTAAGCCAAAAGGATTACATGAATTGCAGTGCTGTACCATTGTCATTACGGAATACAGAATGCAATAAAAACATACGGTTTCTCACAAGAGGTAAGTTAAAAGAAAGGTTCAATTTTTACTATGTAACATTTGGACTACTTTTATAAACCGTAAATACGATTGCGATAGAAAATTACTAATCCGTAGCGCTGCACCCCGCGCATTCTTCCTTATCTACCTCTAGTTGACAAACAGACTTTTTTTGTAATGAAACAAATATTATACATTTGTCTATGAATTTATACATTTCTTAACAACGGACAGCTGTTTAGTGAGACCAATAATATATTAGGTTGTTGAAATTCGGCTGCGAAAGCTTGACAAGTTTGGTACTTCAAGGTGACGGCGGCTCAAAGAACATAAATCGTTGTGTACAAACCAAATAATCTTCGTTTCTGAACTTCCTATGAACCTATTACATAGTTATAGGTAAATCGCTTCATTAAGACTTAGCCTTCGGGGCGGCGGGGCGCGGGGCGAGGGTCACTAACCGCGCTCTCGTCTCCCCCCGCGCCCCGCCGCCCCGCAGGCGAGATCTCAATGAAGCGGTATACCTATAAACTTTTTATGTGACAAGGCGATTTTGTAATCGGACTCTGTTTGTTATACCTTCATGTTAAATTCCATTTCCAGGATGCTAACGGCGATCAAGTACTCCCAATCGGCTATCCAGCAAGCGGCTTACTACCTTCTCAAGCAGCCGCCGGTCCTAGACCAGACACAGGAAGACATATTCTTCGACGTGGACGACATCTGGCGGCGGCACGACGAGATCCCGGGGCGCATCACTATAGCGCTGGACGCGGTGTCGCCGGCGCGGAGACTAGTGTTGTACAATGCGCTGAGTTTCAAGAGGCATGAGATACTGACGGTGTTTGTGTCTACGCCGCATGTGGAGGTAAGAGAACCGTATGTTAAGGATGATAAAGTTCAAATTAGGTACTCGGCTACTCAATCTTAACCTATAATTTGCTGTGCATTTAGCCTATACTATAATTGTTATCTTTATTACCCATGTAACAGTTGTTGCTAATCTTAATTAATAAAATAAAACAAATAAAATTATACGAAAAATTCTTCGATCAAAATACAATATGGCTAATTTGAAAACGTCACCTATTTGTCAGCAATCGTACATGAAAATTTCATTTCAAACTCAGTCGTTTTATACTTATTTAGTCGGATAAGTTTTGTCTGACGTTTGAAAAATCATCCCATAAAAGAATATAACTTAAACATGCTGTAATCTGGAGGACTATTCTCGTGCAGTTCGTATACGAAAAAAGTTCACCGATCGAATTTTCTTTTTCAAAGAAGATACAGTTATTGCTTTATCCGGGTCACGATTTCTATGCATTTTGGTTTCTTTCGTGCGTTAGTTTTTCTACGTAAGATATACATATTGCTTGATTTTTTTCGGTAAAACAGTGATACTCGTAATCGAATCACCACACGAAATAGGTTCGATCATGCGAGAATCGGCCTCCTGGTTTCAGCCAGCCATTCACTGGTATTTCATAACACTTTTTTTTCAGGTTTTCGACCCAGACGGCAACCCGATGATGGCGCAAGTGTCACCAGTAGTGGCCGGGGAGAAGCGGCTCGGCTTCGCAGCGAACAAGTTCCAGTTGTCCTTCCCCGTTACTGTCGAGCCGCTAGCCCTCGTCATGTACACCGTCTCTCTGCGCGATCACATGAGCATCAACAAGTAAGTAAACAGTCGTGGAAGATACTCAATACAGTATGCCCAGACATGTAGTAAACTTTAAGGGCAATATCTACAATGAATTTCATCGATGAAAATACCCCATGGTCTATTCCAAAACCCCACCAATGAGGGCTACCGTTTTCGTGCTCACAGTTGGCGCCACTGTCCCGTGAAGTAAAGATATATAGCTTTTATGGTGTGTAATTGTCATGATGGAGAGATAAAAAATCAAGTTTGCCATTAAATCTTAATATTACAATACATCGGGCATGCCGCAGTCCAGCTTTGTTAGGAAAAGAGGAGTAAGTACACAAGTTGTTAAAGATTTAACGTTTATTTTCTTAGTCCCCCTTTTAAAACACTCTCATCCATTGAACCGTAACTAGTATTTGCCATTATTAATGGAAATTATTGCTAAATATTCGAAACATTAATCTAAATAGAAATAAACCCGCACATCTAACCAACAAACAGTGACATTTGACATTTTGGAGACCTCACGCTACACAAACGATCCTAGCGGCGAATTCATACGCGATAGCCCTGATACTGCAGTGACGGCGGTTTGAGTATTACGTCGTGTAGGGGTTCGTTAGTGGTGTTATTTTAAAGAAAAAGTGTGGTTTGCTAATAAATTAAGAAAACGCTATCAGATGACTCTATTTTTTAATTGCCGAAAGGAGAATGTATTTTTGTACAGTTTTTTTGCGCATTTGAGCAATTCATTTCATAATTGTACTAAAACGAGATGATTGACACCTTTTCTTTTAATTATTAAAAGTATTTGAGTTACTTAACAAATTGATATAGCAATCACTGCTTTCGGTCTATTATTTTAAGAGTTATTAACGATTCAAAAGACCCCTTTACTCATTGTAGTTGTTGAAAATAAAAAAGACGAAACTGTGCAGCGAAAAACAAGTGCCGTTAAGGAGACGCAAATACGAGCGCGCGCGATCGATCTCTCAGATGACTAAACTGACGATATAATTTTTCAAAACTAGAGGGCCACCGGCGCCCGCGCACCCCTCCCTCCGACCTCACACTCCTCTTGCGTCGCCCGCGCGACACTTAATGTTTATTAAACCAATGTATTACAAAGAAAAGGCAAATAATAAAAAAAAACTATAAAAATAAACAATTAGGTTCACGCGTCGCTTACATTCCCCCCCCTAGTGCTGCTACAGCACTCATCTCCCATAGCAATACGTGCGACGCGTGTCGCGTTCCGCCGCAAAACCCCTGAGCTTGTCTTTACGTCTACAACCCTAATTCTTCCGTCTTTACCGGCCAGTACATTTTGTATCAAACCTTTCGGCCAGACGTTTCGTGGGGTGTTAGGGTCTACGATCAGAACAAAATCGCCCACTTGTAAAGGTCTCTGTTCAGCATGCCACTTCTGTCTTGGACGCATATCAGGCAGAACTTCTTTCACCCATCGCTTCCAAAACATATCTGCCAATCTTTGGGATATGCGCCATTGTTTTCTTAAGTAAGTGTCAGATTCATCAAAAACACCTAAGGTTGGGGTGTTCGATGAGGTCCCCAGCAAGAAATGGTTTGGAGTAAGGGTTTCTCTACCATTCGGTTCTACGGCAACGTGTGTGAGGGGGCGGCTATTGACTATCAGTTCCACTTCGGCCATCAAGGTCGAAAGTACTTCGTCACGTGGGGCTCGTTCTCGCAGTGTAACTCGAAGGGCATTCTTTATATTTCTGATCAGTCTCTCCCACGTGCCTCCCCAATGAGGGCTAGCTGGAGGTATAAAGACCCAGGTAGTACTCATGCTGTAAGCTGTAGCTCCCTCACTGAGTAGTCTTTCGTCCAATTCCAAGATGCATTTCTTCAGCTCGGCGTCAGCTCCCCTAAGGTTCGTCCCGTTGTCGGAGTATAGGAATCGCGGCCAGCCCCTTCTAGCAGCCATACGTCTAAGAGCCATTATCAGCGCATCAGTTGTCAGCTGGGTTACGATCTCTATATGGACAGCTCTTATGGTAAGGCAAGTAAATATCACACCGTACCTTTTTTCGCGACGGCGGCCGACGGTCACTTCCAGGGGCCCAAATAAGTCAACGCCGGTAAAAGTAAAGGGGCGCTGATGATGTGCCAGCCTAGCCTCCGGTAGGTCACCCATTCTAGGTGGACGGGGCTGAGCTTTCTTGATCCGACAGAGCATGCATTTAGAACTGACATACTTAACCGTTGGCCGTAGTCGTATAATCCAATACCGCTGCTTAAGCTCATTTACTACCATTTCTTGACTACCGTGGCATGCTTTAATATGGTAGTGCTTCACGATGAGGTGAGTAATATGGCAGCGGCCATCGAGTATAACAGGTTGTTTTACGTAGGTAGGTATCTCCGACGCAGCATCAATGCGGCCAGCCAGCTTCAATAGGCCATCATCTCCAATAACCGGGGATAAGGTAAGTAACTTACTTTTTTTATCTAACTCTTTATTATGTTTCAGGTTGTGCAGGTCATCTGGAAACGTTTTCATCTGGGAGTACTTCAGCAACAAGTTCTCAGCGCGTTCCATCATCGCGCCATCTGCACCACCCGTATATTTTTTCTTGCATTTATCTATAAAACGTAATACAACAGACATACACCTTACCAATCGTAGCCAAGAAGAAAACCTTTCAGGTTCAGGAACAGCAGGTAAACTCAGGTGATGTGTGACACTAACATTGTTTACATATTCCAGGTCCTCGTCACGAACTTCAGGTAGCTGCATCGCCGGTTCATGGGGCCAGGCTCTTTCTTCGCCGCTTAAAAATGCCGGACCATAAATCCACTCATTTTTAAATGTTTTCAGGTCACAGGACTCGCGCGTGGCGATATCTGCGGTATTCAACCTCGTAGGTATGTATTTCCATTCATTCATTTCCGTCAATTCATCTATCTCTCCGAGTCTATGAGCGATGTAAGCTTTATAGTTCTTTGCGTCATTGCGTATCCAGTGCAAAACTATCGATGAATCACACCACAATATTTTTCTTTCAGGCTTTATTCTATGCTCCTCAATTATAGTATCGGCTAATCTTCCCGCCATAACAGCCGCTTGCAGCTCTAAACGAGGCATTGATACATATTTCACAGGTGTGACTCGGCATTTACTAGATATGAAGGCGACTTTAACGTTTTGTTTACTATCAACCCAGCGCCAGTAGGCAACAGCACACATAGCCTGCGCGGACGCATCACAGAATACATGTAACTGTAGGTGTGTATAGCGTTCGGGTACGAGCCGAGGCGGGCTATTGTCCCGTGCGTCAGCTGTTCTGTTATCGGCCTGCGTCTCGCATACTTGCGCGCTCTCACAGTTGTTTATTCTAGTCGCCGCTTCATAGTGCCTGGGTAGGCGAACTTGATTGATGTTTTTCATTATGTTTAACCACGCCGTCCACTTCGAAAATATCTCATCCGTTATTTCGTCGTCCCAATTGATGCCAGATCTCCATGTGTCTTGTAACATAATCTTTCCTTTGATAGTTATGGGTGAAAGAAAACCATAGACATCAAAAATGGACATGAGTACACGAAGCATTTCTCTTTTAGTAGGTTTCTTATCGCCTTCTAGTATCGGCACAGGAATTCTTTTGAACGACACGTCGAATCCTAATTCATCATCAGTTGGAAACCAAATCAGGCCAAGTGTGCGCTCGCCCTTATGTTCCTGTCCACTCTTGAAACTTACAGATGTTGATTTAAGGTGTTCATGTGGTAAATCACGTAGTACTGAATGGACATTTGAGCTCCAGTTTCTTAATTCAAAGCCTCCCTGTTTGTGGATGTAAGTGACTTCATTAACAAGCTGCGTTGCTATTTTTTCATCTTCCAATGAATCTATGTAATCGTCCATGTAATGTTGTTTACATATCGCTTGGACTGCGCTTGGCATAGATGACTCATATCTCTCGGCGTTCTTATTCTTTACAAACTGGGATATGAAAGGCGAACAGTTCGCGCCAAATATAAGACTTGTCATGACCCAGGTTTTTACATGTTCTGATGGTGATTCTCGCCACAAAAAACGCAGTGCATCTTGATCTTCGGTGCGTATTTTTATTCTTAAAAACATGTCTTTAATGTCAGCGGTGACCGCTACTTTATTTTCTCTAAATCTAAGCATTATTCCATAGAGAGATGCAAGTAGATCAGGTCCTTTTAAAAGGTAATCATTTAGACATAGGCCTTTGTTTCGCGCGGCGGCGTCAAACACGAGTCTTAGCTTCGACTTGTTAGGGTTGTCGACTCCAAAGTGCGGCAGATACCATATTTTATCAGGGCTTATTGTTCTGATGAACTCAGCTGCGTAGTCATTGGTAAACAGGTGGTCGATTCTTTCTTTATAACGAGCCGCGAAACTTTGATTCGACTTCATCTTCTTTTCAACTCCTTTTAATCTCGTTAGTGCATTATCATAAGAGTTTGGCATTTCACCAAATTTTCCTTTCCATGGAAGTCCAACGTACCACCTGCCGTTTTTTAATATAGCAGTTTGTTTCAGATGTTCTTCAGCTTCTACGTCTAGAACGTTTCGCCGGGGCTTACTTGAAACACCCATGGACTCGATAGCAAACGATCGACGCACTTCGTCTTGCATTTCTCGTAAGGTATTTTCACATTCATTGTTTTGTCTTTCTGATATGAAGAGAGTTGAATGAAGATTTGTTTCAGTATCGCAGGCAGCCCTGGACACAACAGCGCGTGCGCATCCGTGGACGCTCCACCCGAGCGGAGTGCGAGTAATATAGGGCTCATTAGGTTTATTTTTAATTATCTCTAGAGGCAAAAGTAAATCGTAATTGTCCTGCCCTATCAAAAGTTCCGGTTTACTTAGACCACTACAGAGCACACTTTTTATTTCCGGATTTATAAGTTTGTAACTACTCAGATTCACATTTTGCACAGGTAAGTTCATGTTTTTCACACTACGCGCACGAATAGTAAAGTTTGTTCCATCACAATTAGAAAGGTTAAGGTTAACAACTTCCGTTTGACAAACCAGTTCACTATTGTCCCATGCACCGCGCACACTCATAGTTTGTTTATCACCACGCAACCCTACTTTCGATGCGAGATTCGCGCTTATCAAAGTAACGGTTGAGCCGTCATCCAGTAGCGCCACACACTTGAAAGTTCCGTTAGGTCCATGTAAATAAATAGGCACAGTTTTTAATAACACTTGACAACTGTTCGATTTGAGATGATTCACGTTTTCCACTCGCGATTCAGTCTCGTCGGTTTCGGTTTCACTTGTCTCGGTCGTATTCATATCGGTCACGTTAACACTGTTACGCGGCGGCACTGAGTCTCTGTTCGATGGGTAATGTAATAAACGATGATGAGATAGTCCACAATCGTCAATATCGCACACCGGCGCGGGGCAAGTGTCGTGCTTATGTTGCGGTTTGAGGCATTTATAACAAATGCCGCGTCTTTTCACATACACCCAGCGGTCTTTACGCATCGTTTTTTTAAACTTTTTACAGTCCTCCAACCCGTGCTTAGCAACTCCACAGTACCTACACATGTCACTATCACTCGCTTCATTGTTTACAATCAGAGTACGATGTTTATAATTTTCACTGTAACTCGGCTTACTATAGTTTTGCACTATAGATAAATTCACTGAAGTTCTTGTGGTTTTTACAGCTTCTTCATTCAGGAATTCGGACAGCATACGAAGTTGTGGTTTTTGTTGCTTATGGTCACCGTGACTGATAAGGTGGTAGCTATAATCCATCCACTTCGAGATTAGTACGGTAGGCATTTTAGCGATAATCACCGAAACCAAGTTCATTCCTTTCAGGTAATCTTCACATCCGATAGCGGCTACAGCCGCCACGCAGTTTCTTACTTTCACTGAGAAGGGAATGATTTCTTTGTGGTATTCTTGAGCCATAGGGCGTAACTTATTTAAATCTTGAAGTATTTTGGTGATTATGATATCAGGATTTCCGAACTGTAGTTCCAGAGTGGTCATCACATCGTTTGCAGAGGTACCCCCGATAAGCAAAGCCGTTACTGCTTCCTTGGCTGGACCCTGGAGGCTCTTCCTGAGTCGCCAGAGGTTTTCTTTGTCACTAAAATTGCAGACTTGAGAAGACTCTTCGAATGCTTGCTTGAACTGAAGCCATTCTAGTGGATCACCAGAGTAATTAGGTAAGTCTCGAGGGGTACACAAACGGTTGAGCATTTTATCATGTGATCTACTTGTTCCAGCGGCGGATGCAGCGGCCAGGTCTTTCAGAGCACTCGCTAGAGCGTTTACAGTGTTATCATTACTTCCAGTGGCAGCAGGTAGTGGACATGACTTGGGTTCGGTGCCAGTAGCGGGAGGCTGCAGGCCGGCGGATTTCGTTTGGTACAAGTTCAATTCTTGCAGTGCCGGATCCATTTCATCAGCAAGACTACCATGGTGAGTAACACACTTAGATTTTGCCTCCTTCAGACTACTTTCTAGCCATTTTTCCACTACACGGTCATTACAGTCACTACGACTTTTTTCCGAGGGTAGGTTGGAACTCTTACCCTCATCTTCCAAATCGGCTAAGTCTGCTTGAAGCTGAATATCAATCAGCTCCATTCTGATTTTAGCTTTAGCTTGAGCTGCTTCTAACTCTAACCGTTTTTTTCTTGCGATAATAGAAGACGTAGATGATTTCTGACGGTTAGATTTACGAAGGCTTTGTGCTGTAGAAGTTCCAGGTTTATTTAATTCCATCTCGTTCCCGGGTTCAACAGTTTCTACAGGTTCTTTCGAATCATCCGGGCGTTCGACCTTCATTTGCTCGTCCCTTACTTGTTGAGCATCTTTTTGCAACGCTTCTTTTTGCTCCATTTTCTTCAATGCGGCACTCCTAGTGCTGACCATGCTGTGTGCTGGTGTGGCATACGTTAGATGTGACATCCAAGATCCGCT
This sequence comes from Pyrausta aurata, assembly GCA_963584085.1. Lineage (NCBI taxonomy): Eukaryota > Metazoa > Arthropoda > Insecta > Lepidoptera > Crambidae > Pyrausta > Pyrausta aurata. The sequence goes on along the minus strand of OY757271.1, from coordinate 7,141,084 downwards.
CGAAGACCATTAAATGTAGTTGTTGAAAATAAAAAAGACGAAACTGTGCAGCGAAAAACAAGTGCCGTTAAGGAGACGCAAATACGAGCGCGCGCGATCGATCTCTCAGATGACTAAACTGACGATATAATTTTTCAAAACTAGAGGGCCACCGGCGCCCGCGCACCCCTCCCTCCGACCTCACACTCCTCTTGCGTCGCCCGCGCGACACTTAATGTTTATTAAACCAATGTATTACAAAGAAAAGGCAAATAATAAAAAAAAACTATAAAAATAAACAATTAGGTTCACGCGTCGCTTACACTCATATTTGCATCAAATGACCTTAGTAATTTTAATTTCAATTCAACCACTAGCCCACAATTGTCCCGAAGCTGTGGTGGGGCCTATGTTGGGACGTGTATAAGTGCCCCCAGTGGGTCTATATGCAAAAATAAACGACTTTTATGACTTTTAACCAACAGGTACACCTCCTACTCCCGCGTGAGGATCTACAACGCCGACTACTGGACCGTGGACTTACCGAAGATGTTTGCCTTCGAGCAGCCGACCGCTCGTCTCACCGAGGATATAACCGTCCAAGCCACCAATGGAACTCGCGTGGTCGCCACGGCAAATGGGCTGATCAAGGCTATAGTGTCGCCTGATGGGACCACCATGCCTGTTCATATGGACTATGTGCAGTGAGTATATTGTCGTTTTTAGGGATCCGTACCAAAAAGGTAAACTAAAAACCGGACCGGACCTACAAAACAAAATAAATATTAAAGGCCTCCCATACAACAAACGCGCCCCCCCCCCCCCCTCCCCCAATTTTTTATCATCATCTGTTTACCTAGTCAACGGTACGGAACCCTTTGTGCGCAATCTGTTATACTTTATCTGTTACATAGATCGATGTTAAGCTTATCATGCTGTGTGTACATAGTAGTGGAGTCGCAGCATACCTCTGTATTTTACGTACTTTATTTTATTTGTCAAGCAACTGTTGTAACTCTGTTTTGTGCACCTAATAAATAAAAGAAATAAATAAATAAATACATAAATCCCGACTCGCACTTGCCCGGTTTTAAACAGATGTCGAACCAATGTTATATTATTACGTCAAGTATGTGTAAACGAGACACGATAGAAATTCCATTGTTATGCGGCGCCCGGCTGTCGTTTGATACCTGACTGACTATACTTGACTTGATCCTGACAGTTGAACTTTTCTCTCTACCAGATACGACTCGCAAAAGACGCCGGACAACAACAGCGGCGCCTACCTGTTCATCCCGTCGGGCCCCGCGCAGCCGCTGCGCGCCGACGCCTTCCCGGAGATCGTGGTCGTGGAGGGCGCGTACAAGGCCTCCTTGTACGCCGGACTAAATGGGCCACGCGCTGCTGAAATACTGCTAACTGTGAGTAACCTAGCATCTATAAATCTTCGCCTAGATACAACAACATCAGCGGCGCTTACCTATTCATTCCATCGGGTCTTTTGGGATGCTTTTCCGGAGATTGTCGTAGTGGCGGGCGCGTACAAGGCCTCCTTGTACGCCGGACTCAACGGGCCACGCGCTGCTGAATTACTGCTAGCTGTAAGTAAACTTGCATCTTTAAATCTTTACCTAGATACAACAACGTCAGCGGCGCTTACCTATTCATTCCATTGGGTCTTTTGGGATGCTTTCCCGGAGATCATGGTCGTGGAGGACGCGTACAAGGCCTCATTGTACGCTGGACTCAACGGGCCGCGTGCTGCTGAAATACAGCTAGCTGTAAGTCAACTAGCATCTATAACTCTTTACCTAGATACAACAAAGCAGCGGCTCTTACCTATTTATTTCATTGGGTCTTTTGGGATGCTTTCCCCGAGATCGTCGTCGTGGAGGGCGCGTACAAGGAGGCCTTGTACGCTGGCCTTAATGGGCCACGCGCCGCAGATATATTGCTGGCAATGATTAACTTTTTACCTCTGAGCTAACTCTTTAACTAGCTTTTAATGGAAGCATTCTTAGATCTTGGTCGTGGAGGGCGCGTACAAGGCCTCCTTGTACGCCGGACTCAACATGCCGCGCGCTGCTGAAATACTGCAGCGTAAGTTTTCTTTTACTTCTGAGCTAATTCTTTACCTAGGTTAGACGCTCGAAAGCGCCAGATAACAACAGCGGTCCCTTACTAGCTTTAAATTGAAACATTCTTAGATATTTTGTATTTAAGATTTATTGATTAATGGACTTTTTATGAATATGAACTTTAATCTAATGTTTTAATTTATATGTTTCTGCATCTATCGATTTTGATTTTTCTGTACACCTACCCGTATATAGAAAATAAATGGATTTACATGAAATGTATTGCTTTATTTGCGCTGTAGCTTGATAAAAATAAAATCGATAAATAAATTTAACAAAAACATTAGTGCATCTCGTAAGATGCACTAATGTTTTTGTTAATCGTCGTCGCCTACCGTAGTAGGCGACGACGTTAGCAGAGTACGACTATTGACTGATAATGATGTTGCCATCTTTCTGCATGACCTAAAGGTTTGACTGGCAGAGAATGCTTTTAGCATTAAATCCACCTTTTTACACTAAATTTGTGCAATAAAGTATTAAAAAAATGGCGATGGATGATGAAGGCAGTCGTTCATTTCCGAGCAAGCAAACTGATAAAATATCGTATCTTCGTTCCAGATCTCCGTATACAACAACCCGTCGTTACCTCAGAGCGAGGTGGAAGTCAGCAACACGCTGCTGCTGGACCCCGCGGCGGACGACGTGGAGGTGGCCGCGCGGTTCTCCACGGGGATCAAGAACGGGGACGTGTTCTACACTGACCTCAACGGCATGCAGGTCAGTGACGCTGTACAATGTGACGTGTGTCAATGTGTGTTTGCGCACACACTTGTGCACTATAATATGTCCCGCGCAGACGGTTAGTCGTTGTGACTGCCCACCATAGTCGAAATCGGCTAGCGGGAGACACACATTTTATACAAAAAAGTCAAACTGTAACACTTTGTCAATTTTCCCATACATGTTCTATCAAAATTGAAAACATAAAATAGCATTCTTGGGGCGGCTAAACTATAGTGAAGTGACATGACAACGGCGTTGACTGTCTCGTACGTTGCCATGTCTCGCCCATAAATACTAGCCATAGTATAGTTAGATATAAACACTTTATTGCACACCACCCACATAAATAGGAACATACCACAAGAAAAATACTACCACACATATACATAAAGTCCGTTTGTTTCTCTTTACTTTTCTAATATTATAAACAGCAATCTGACATCAGGCTATGAGAGTAAAAGGAATAGAGAGTGCACCTGTGTACGCGCACACACTTGTGCACTATAATTTATCCCGCGCAGTCGGTTAGTCGTTGTGACTGGCCACCGTAGTCGAAATCGGCTAGGGGGACTTCTATTATTATAAACAATCTTTACTTAACTTTTAAATGCACACATTAATTTTAAAATAAGATAAAAACAAATCCTTTAAAACTCACAACCTACGTAATTCATCGTTGAACACTGAGATCTTTTTCAATCAAATAGTTGAGTAATTTTATTAAATGATATTATTGTAAAAGTTCCAAAAAGATTTTTTACATTATTCGACTAGCAAATATAAGCCAACTTGAAATACTATGAGGTTAATAAGTAGCAGCGCATAACTTACAGGACTCATAATATATGTGATAATTTCTTTGTCTAACTCCAGATGATAAAGCGACGGTACATGGACAAGATACCGCTACAAGCTAACTTCTATCCGCTCCCGGCGGCCACGTACATCGAAGACGATTCACATCGCTTCACCGTGCTTACTTCTACGCCGCTCGGCATGGCGGCCTTGCAGCCTGGCCAGCTAGAGGTAAGAATATAAAATAAATACGACGAAAATATGGCTGTATATAAAGTAAAAAGTAAACTTTATTTCGACAAAATAATATTACAGGGGTTGGAAATCTCCTTTTAAGTTTAAAAAACTTAGTACCTAACTTAAAAGTACCAACTTCATAGTTTTATTTTTGTTTTTATAGTGTTTTGTCACCATACAAACTTAATAATATAAATTGCACTTGTAAAAAGTCTTACGCAAGACACGGGGTTCAATTCCTCGTCTGTCACAGAGTCACGGTTTCTTTTTACAAGTGCAATTTATATCACCAACTTCATTTTTACTTATGTTTATTTATGTTTTATTTCGACAAAGCTTGTTGCTAAATTTTATTGTTTTGAAGTAGCATGTGTGTGACATATTTTATAATTTAAAATTAGTCTATTAATGCATGATAAATTTAATAAATATCTTATTTGTGTGTTATCAGATAATGCAAGACCGCCGGCTCAGCCGCGACGACAACCGCGGCATGAACCAGGGCGTGCTGGACAACGTGCGCACGCGACACACGTTCCGCCTGATCGTCGAGCGCGCGAATTTGCCTTGCCAGGTAATAGCTGTATTTAATTTTGAACTGTATCTCAATAGTATAAAGGTCAAATTAACGTGGCATCAAATGAAACACTACTGATTTCAACCATATGTTATTTATTACATTATTATTATTTATTTACTCACTGAGGGACAAAGGGTTGGAGTCTCGTCACAATACAAATTTCAGTACGTTTGCGGCGAGCGTTCCGATTCTATAGTATATAAATCCTGATTTTTTTCCGTTATTGATGACCCGCAATCAGTCTCCATTCCAGACTATAATCAGGTGAGTTGAGAGACGCCAGCGCCACTGCACTAACTCCCCTTATAGATTTAGCACCTGTCGGCTCTCTCATTTAATTGGATTTGGTTGCAAGAGGACACTCGATAATGGGTTTAGGTGACATGAAAATCGGTTCCTAATCCTATAGTTGTCGGAATTTTCTGGTACTCATGGATATTTGAGGTCCGAGCAAACCAGGGGACTGATGAGAGCACCTTTAGTATACCGTTCTGAGCCCTCTGATTTAATATATAGTTTATTTTTGTTTTTATAGTGTTTTGTCACCATACAAACTTAATAATATAAATTGCACTTGAAAAAAGACAACTGTGAACCTGTGACAGACGAGGAATTGAACCCCGTGTCTTACGCTATCCGGGCGTATGCCTATACCACCGTCACATTAACAAGCCTGTTGAATTCAAGGCTCACAGTATAGGCATACGCCCGGATAGCGTAAGACACGGGGTTCAATTCCTCGTCTGTCACAGGTTCACAGTTGTCTTTTTACAAGTGCAATTAATATTATTAAGTTTGTATGGTGACAAAACACTATATAAACAAAAATAAACTATCACAGTTTTCGCTTATCCACAGAAGAAGCCCGCAGACCACCCGTCGGGTTGGCTCACTCTAGGCGCGCACGTGTCACAGCAGACACTGTTGCAGCCAATCATCACGATGCACTACTCGGCGCGCGAGGACGCCGCGCGGCCTTCGTACTCGCGCTCGCTGCTCAACATGGCAGACGTGGTGCTGGCCTCCTTCCATCCGCACGTCTCTGCCAAGGTGAGGCACCGAGTAGCTTCATATTAGACTTGCAGTATCCTAGAATGGTGATCAAGGGCAGTGTATATCGTCGATGTAGTTAAATTTCATAAAATTAAGATTTTGCTTTAAAAGGCAAATGTAGGATGCATATATGAATAAACTCGCAGCTGGTGGTCGCGTCTGGTGACTCAGTGTGCGCTTGTTCATGTAGCCCAGTCCTCAATGTCAGACATAGCATAAAGTCCCATGCGCTACCCAGTGAGAAACCAAATTAAAAAGTTAAATTTGCCTATAAAGTTATATCCTCCTAATTGAATCGGACTATATGCCCTTCCTGATTCCTGAGCTGTTTCTGAATATTTTCAAAACAGTTAATCTCTGAAAAAATGATTCATGAAAATCTTATTTTTCTGTATAATAATCACGTGCTTATTTCAGACCAAAGAGGGCGCCACCGTCCACGGCTTGGGCATGACGTTCCAGCGCGTGCAGCTCGACGCCTGCTACGGGGACAAGCAGGTTTACAAGTCTTACCCCGTTGGAGACGGACAGGTAACAATCATCTTTTAATAATATCTTTTTTATCTTTCAATAATAATATTTTGCAATTTATGGCATACATTGATGTAATAATCATGTATTTCTTGGTGTTTCTATCTGCGAATTTCAACGCGTGTCGCAGCGATCGATGCGCAAAGTCCGACAAGAGTGTTCTGTGTCGATTTTATTCATCAATCATGAAGTAATTTTATAATATTCATACGCGACAGTACATAGTTAATCACATCGAACGCCGTGACTTGCGTGCGCACAGAATTAGTGTATAGTACCATTAATAGTCAATGGGCTCAATTCTCGGTAAACACAGACTAACCCCCTTATTCATAATAACCCAAACGGTCTTTTAAACCTATTTTAGCTATTACACTGTTTTGTCTCATTCTTTCTTGGCGTTGTCATCATTGGTCAGAAAGTGACAAAACAGTGTAATAGCTAAAATAGGTTTAAAAGACCGTTTGAGTTATTATGAATAAAGGGGTTAAACTATGGTATGGTCTTTTTCTCTTCTAAATGAATGAAAGAGACAAACTACATTGATTTAGAGACGTCCAAGCTGTCGGCTGTCAGTTAGTAAGTAAAATTATAGATCCATAGATAAGCAATTTAGCGAGGACAACAAGAGGTTGCCACTAAAATATCTATGGACTAAACCAAACTACCCTTCTTTTTCCATGCATCTGACAGTTGCTTAGTTTGATATTTTCTAAATTATTGTAGTCTGTCTCCGTCTGTCTGTATGATTGATTTACTTTAGTTTTAGTTGTTGCATACAGAAATTCAACCCAATTACCATAATTTATCGAACCGCTTATAATTATATCGTTTTGAAACCTACGTTATTTCCAGTAACCTACCACACTAACGTGTCGTTTTTTCCTTATTTCAGATTCAACTTTCCGACCTAGTAGAAGTCCGTCCATCGGAAGTCCTAGACGCGTCCCTGACGTTCGTGCGCGCGCGCAGCCCTCTAGCGGGCGGCGCACTATCACTCTGCCCCATGCAGATTCGCTCCGTCTTCCTCAACCACACGCTCAAGCACTGAAGAGGGAGAGAGATGGAGAAGCACTGACGTCTCATGCCACGCGAGACACTAATAGTAGTAGTGGCTAGAAATGATATTAGGTACAATTTGTGTGATGTCCGTTTTTCTTAGCTTGTCGAATATTGTAAATAATATTTTTTAAGGTTGTGAAAATAAAATTGAAAGTAATTATGATTAATTTAAAATTTGATTTTAAAAGATACCAGTGGAGTTAACCTATTAATATTGTAAGTTTGGTGTTTATCTTATTTTAAAATAACGTTTCGTTGAAAAGGTATGTCAAGATTGTTTACAAAATACGACAAGCAAAGTATAACAGACTTTACAGTACAACTGTAAATATTGCAAAGAAACATTAATATACCAGGCATAATGCTCGTTAAAAATGTATTCGACGATGTAAACTTTTATGCATCGATTGCGAATTTTATCACTTCTTCATTCCCTGACGTTATATCGTGGTTTTTGGCATCTAACTACCGCAACGAAATGTTTTGCCTTATCTTATGGTGTTAGGGCCAGAGACCTTGACCGTTCCTGTTGTAAAAGCATTTATTGACTTAAATAATCAATTTTGACATGAGGATCATTTATTGTTCCTGACGATTTTTTTTTGTGTGAATTATCTTTATTTGAACTTTAATCTTAAGACATCACTTTGAAAACGCACATTAATATATGACATACTATAACATATTTATAAAGCTGTACTGTTACTAAGAATTGCTAGAATACTTAGTTTGTTGAATTCGAATGATAAATAAATAAGAGACGAATATCAATGTGGCTTAAAGGAGATGTTTTCGTTTGTATGGGGAAAATGCCAACACCTTGTAAATGACACTAAAAATAGCTTTTGTAAAGTTTCAACATTTTTATAATGATTTATGTCCGTAAAATATTAAATTTTTGGGCAATATGTAACATAAACTAATAAAATCTTGCAATATTTCATGATGTCGAATAAAAATGTCAAATATCTGCCAGCCAACAACTGTTTGAACAGATTAAAAAAATCGAAAGCAGAAAGCAAAATGACATTAAGTATTTGACATTTACAGATTAACTTTTTTTGCACGTTTCGACATGTTTTTGGAGTAAGTAAAGACAGAAGGAGTTGCCAGAGTTTTTAAAAAGATTATTATTTAAATAACCTAACAATTTTGAATTAAATTCACATTACATAATATAGTATGTATGTCTAATCACTTGTATTTTTAGCTATTTTAACAGAAACCGTACATGGTCTTGGCATTTTTGTAAAAATCTCCTTTGTTATGTAATCATAACAAATTTTCATTCACATCAAGATGTGGTGTATAGAATCCCAATTATATTTATGGTAATGTAACACAGCAAGGTTAGTTAGAATAAATAAACATGCATTTACCTTTGCAATATACCTAAATATATTTCTCCTTCCATTTCCTTAGATAAAAAATGACTAGCTATAGGCTTCTGACTTTTGTTAAATTTACGCTGTGTATAAAATGTAAATATGTTTCAAATGTATATAAGTATACTATACAATTACCAAAATTGAAACTAGGAAAAAATGTGCTTTACCAAATAATGACCCTTCGACCAAAAGCGCAGCGTAGGACGTCCACCGGCAAGATGGACAGACGATCGCATTGGATGCAGACCGCTCACAACCGGTCGCTGTGGGTGGAAAGCCGTAGGGAGGCCTATTTTCAGCAGTGGACGTCTTTTGGCTGATTATGATGATGATGACCAAATAATGCGTTACTATTTTGAAGTGGTCAGTAGATGTCCTAACTAATGTATCAGTGGTATTGGTATTGTTTTGTAATTTTCTTCGTATGGTGCAACAACATCGTAAAAATGGATCTCGTTTTCTTTTACAAATGTAGTTAAGCACTGAAATCATATAAGTTGGAGTATTTGTGCATTTTCCTCTACCTGTAAGATATTTCATTATTGCCTTTTATCTATATGTATAGATTACGACTGTTTTTGTAACTTGACTTGCGTTTTATCTTTATTACGCATTAGGCCTTTCTTTTATTTCAATGTAGTGAGGTATGGCAAAAATAAAGTTGTAAATATAGTAAATAAAATATAAAACCAAACTTGATTGTTTTATTTAAGATTATAACACTCAATCGTAGATTTAATATTTGTACTAATCCAGGTCAATAAAAATTTGACCCCAAAAATATAGTATTTGATGACTTAGGGTTCCTCAGGTAATCCACCCGGTAACCTGAGTCATCAAATACTATAAATACTATATTTTTGAGGTCAAATTTGATAGACCTTGGTGGGTTTCCGGGGGTGTATTCCGATAGGGGGTGGTCGAAAATTTCATTATTTTTACCACTATTTTCACGAAACGACGCACCGTTTCCGAGATAATTGAGAATTAAGGACTATAAAATCTCTATCCTTAGATACCAAGGTCTATCAAATTTTGACCTCAAAAGTGGTCAAGGGGTCACAAATGATCAGACCTCAATTACAATCTGACGAACCTACTATGATCTTGTAAATAAACTTATTAGTTTTCTTATACTTTACAAACATGTAAGGAGAAGTGTGAAGGCCTCTATAGTAGATGCCATCTGGGTCGGTTATGCAGATGGATCAAGAGTTTATTTTTGAGTATCTATTTGTACTAACTCCAAAACCCCTTGATCCCAAAAATATAGTATTTAATGACTTAGGGATTCTCAAGTAACCCACCTAGGTCTATAAAATCTCTATCCTTAGATAAAAGTCTAATAAAGATTTTCGTCACCCAATCCTAGACCTTAATTCTCAAATATCTCGGAAACGGTGCGTCGTATCGTAAAAACAATGAAATTTTCGACCAGCCCCTATCGGAATACACCCCCGGAAACCCACCAAGTTCTATCAAATTTTGACCTCAAAAGTGGTCAAGGGGTCACCAATTATCTGACCTCAAGTACAATCATGAGTGAATAAAAGGTAAATCGTATAATGGAGAGTTCGTCTGCGGGCCGTGGGGGGCGCGCAGGGAGCGTGAGGAGTGCGGGTAGTGCGGGTACCCCCGCCCGCAACCCCCGCAAGCTCCACCCGCTTGCCTCACCTTGCCGCACCGCGCTCCGCCGCCCCGCAGGCGAAGTCTCCATGATGCGGTTTACCTTTTGGGGCCGTCCATTAATCACGTGAGGTCGTTTTTCTCACTTTTTGACCCCCCCCTCCCCCCTGATGATATTTGGTGAGGTTTGGGACCACTCCCCCCCCCCCTCCCTGGATCACGTGTATTTTTTTGGAAGCCCATGTAAAGGCTATTTTTGACTGGAAAAAAATATTTAACAAATGGCGTTTTGATTCGAAAACATTTATATGTATTTGCAATAAAATTAATGAATAATTAATTAATGAATAATAATTAATTAATGTTGTCTTCGTCCCACGGAGTTACAAGACTTTCATTTAAGGTTACAACTGGTAAAGCTTCTTCTTCACTGGCAGATGTTATTGGCAAAGAGGTTTGTGACATAATATAAACTTCGGTTTCGTCAAGCCACTCGGCATCATCATCCTCGCGCACTACGCAGAGAACCTCCCTCCCTCGCAGCGTGAGGATACGCGTGGGCGTTTCGTGGACAGTATACTACAAATCGTTCAAATTTTCGCGCTGTTCAAAATTTCGGTTCAGAATTAGCGCTTTTTGACAAAAAATAAATAAAATTAATACACGTGATATCTAACGAGACCCCCCCTCCCCCCTCGTGATGTTTCGTGATGTTTTCCGTACCCCCTCCCCCCCCCCTTTTGAGCCTCACGTGATTAATGGACGGCCCCTTTAATCGCGCTCGATTGCAATTGAGGTCAGATCATTTGTGACTCCTTGACCACTTTTGAGGTCAAATTTTGATAGAACTTGGTGGATTTCCGGGGGTGGATTTCCTAGGTTAAGGTCTAGGATTGAGCGACGAAAATCTTTATTAGACTTTTATCTAAGGACAGAGATTTTATAGTCCTGGGTGGGTTACCTGAGAATCCCTAAGTGATCAAATACTATATTTTTGGGGTCAAAGGGTTTTGGAGTTAGTACAAATAGATACTCAAAAATAAACTCTTGATCCATCTGCATAACCGACCCAGGTGGCATCTACTATAGAGGCCTTCACACTTCTCCTTACATGTTTGTGAAGTATTTTTTTAAGAAAACCAATAAGTGGTTTCTTCGTCCAAGGTTTATTTACAAGATCATGTAGGTTCTTCAGATTGTAATTGAGGTCTGATCATTTGTGACCCCTTGACCACTTTGAGGTCAAAATTTGATAGAACTTGGTGGGTTTCCGGGGGTGTATTCCGATAGGGGGTGGTCGAAAATTTCATTATTTTCACGATACGACGCATCGTTTCCGAGATAATTGAGAATTAAGGTCTAGGATTGGGTGACGAAAATCTTTATTAGACTTTTATCTACGGATAGAGATTTTATAGACCTGGGTGGGTTATCTGAGAATCCCTAAGTCATCAAATACTATATTTTTGGGGTCAAGGGGTTTTGGAGTTAGTAGATACAAACAAATAGGTACTCAAAAATTTACTCTTCATCCATCTGCATAACTGACCTAGCTGGCATCTACTAAAGAGGCCTTCAAACTTCTCCTTAATATGTTCGTGGAGTATTTTTTTAAGAAAACCAATAAGTTAGTGCAAATACATACTCAAAAATAAACTCTTTATCCATCTGCATAACCGGCCTTGACTAGTAGACCTAGAGCTATCGGAATACACCCCCGGAAATCCACCCAGGTCTATCAAATTTTGACCTCAAAAGTGGTCAAGGGCAAGGGCTCACTTATTATCTGACCTCAATTACAATATGACATACCTACTATGATCTTGTACACCATATAATTAAGTTATTGGTTTTCTTATATAAATAAATACTCCACGATCGGAATTACCACGCAGGTCTGTACATCATCATCATATAAAAGTAAAATTAAGATTTTTATAAATCAGATCTAGATCTTATCTCGGAAATGGTCCGTCACATTAAGAAAATAATGTCAATATCTCCTATAGAAACACACTCCTAGGAAACCTACGTGTGTCAAACATAATTATTAAGCTGACCCTCATTACATTCACGCACAACATTTTTCCTCTTGAAAAATTCTAAAAATTCTAAAAATAAAACAAATATTAAATAGTGTAAAAAGCTTTTATTCAATAACAAACATTTGGTACTCATTACACTGCAATAAGACAAAATAATCCGATCGACAATAAAATCGAAAAACATTATTTACATTAAAATCACTATTTATAAAACAATACATGAATGGTAACATAATTAAAAACTTAGTAACCCTAAGTTAACAGAATCTTAAACTAAAACCACCAATCAGATATCACAATTATCTATTTAGCATCGATTTATGAAAACCTTCCAGACCATTAACTTTATGATAGGGAGTCTTTCGAGCTGTATTGTCTAATAAAACTACACTACCGCTAGCCCATTCCATCTACTTTTTAGGCACAATAGAATAACAGCTGGCGGATTACAACTAAATTATACCTACATATTCTCATATCGGTTTAAAACACATTCAGCATGCATTATCCGTAATTTTAATGAGATATCCATTTTGCATATTGTATCTTTAATTGTTATCTTTCGTTGAACTTTTTCAATTGAAAAATCTTATGCGATTGACAGATATTTTTCGCGGATATTTATTAAAAATTACATCTCACGCGAGATTAAGGGAAAAGGGGGAGGGTCGATGTATCAATTATTACTACATGGTAAAAGATTTAAATACTATGTTACTTGCCGGCGACGGTAATATTTTGCAAAAAAATACTGATAAAACTGTTTGGAATTAATCAAAATTTATGGGCAAAATAAACATGAACGAGTTAATTTGTGGGTGACATCGCCAAAAACAAGTTATTATAACGTAAAAAATTCAACAGTTTATAAAGTATAAACGATTTAACAGAACCAATATCTTTAATACAACAATAAATAACAGAGGAGGTAATAAAATAGCGACTAGATAAAGATTGAAATAATTACACTACGAATAGGTGTGTGACGATAGAAAAATGGCATTTTATCAATAGTTGAATAACATTTATTACATTATCTAATTTAGTTAATCAGCAATAAGCATATTATTGCTGATTTTGAATGATATCAAAATAATTAATTAATGCATTAAAAATGAAAAAAACTTTGTTACATGTTCATGAGCTAGCTAATATAAAGATTATTTTAAGATCAGTAACGATTTTACTCTAAGGGACTGTTTCACGATGTCCTAATAAGTACTGGTTAACATTAACTGTACTTTACTTCGTAATTGAATTATATGTTGGTTAGCGTCGAATTTTTCGATGGCGACAGGCCCTAATAGACAAAATATGCCGTTCCATGATACAAAAATGCTATTCGTTTTTAGAATACTGGTCATTGGTAACAGTAAATTAATATGCTAATCAGAATAATAAACAAAAAACATACTGAGCGTTTGTCCGGAATACAGTTCTAAATAATAATATAAAAAAACATCTCGCTCAAGTCACATTGGGTTAATGAGCTTAGCAATATAACTTATTTTAATCCCTTATCACAAACAACCTAATAAAGCTATATTGACTCGATGTACTGAAATCACTAACAAGCAGACTAGTTTATTTTATAGTCACAGTCAATGATATTATATACCAGAAAGGGGCAGATATCGCGCATGCCGAAAGACCAATAGGATATGCCTGTAGTAATAACTGTTTTATTTCTATAAATAATTTCAATTTTTTATATTGCCATTAAATAAAGGAATAGTTTTCAGACTATGTTTTACAATACCGCAAAGGCTAATTACTGAGTGTGACGTCACGTATCTGGGTACGTTCCATTTCACGTCCGCAACGACCGCTACGCCCGCAATAATGCCGTGGCGTTTTACGCAAACGGTGCCGAAGTGGGCTTTCGAGGGCGTGGTGCTCGTCGCGGACGTCAAATGAAACGCACCCAGCTACATGATAGACCATGTAGCTTAGAACTGATTAAAAATTTTATCATGTTTTGAAAAATAGGCAAATACCCTATTGGTCACATTTCTGACATAAGCGCACAGAAGAGCTAAAGCGCACATCTGTATTATATCTGTTTCATTCTATCAGAGATCAATTTTTGAAACCGCGCAGTATGGATGTCTCATCTTGTATAAAATATCATTGCTCGCACCATATTATAAAACAACAAAATGAACTATGAAATATTATATGAATAAAACAATATTATGCATTGGGAAATTTTATAATACTATATTTTACGTTAAATAATTCAAATCAATGTAAACGATGTTATTATCGTTTGAGGCTAAAGAATAGTGAATTATCTTACATATATAAGACACAAGTAATGTGTCAATGCGTGAACAAATATATTAAATAATTTTAAAATACTTAATGCATATTAACACTTTCCGTGACAGTGAATGGCTATAGCCGTAAAACAATACAAATTCTATTGTGTCTGGGATACCGCCCCGGAAAGTGTTAAGACAGATTTCACAAAAAAGTCTGAGTTGTTTGTAACGGTTTCCCTCAATAAATGAAGAGAGATGCCATGAAATGCCTAACTAGAAGCATATCTTTCACTCGAGTTTTTTACAAGTCGTAAAATCCGTCCTAAATCTACCCGACTACAATTGACAATATTTGTTGTTGAGATTAGCACATAATGAGCTATTGTTCTCTGTCTCCATCAAATTTTAACAAATTATGTCCTTAAAGTTATGTTTTGCACCACGATATTGCCCAATATAAATAAAGCATAATTGTTATCGAACAAATTAGAATAGTTGGTAGAGAAGATAGTGATTACACAACTACAAAGATAAAGTCCGTTTTGTTTTTGTTGTTTTTCAGCAAAATTATTAATTTTAAAATAAAATAAATATAACCTACATAAGTAAATTCATCGTTGAACACTGAAATCTTTAGAAATCAAAAAGTAAGACAGTTATTTCACAAGTAATAAAAAGATTGTTTACAATATTCGACTTGTAAAAAAACAGGGGCCGTACTCTTGAGACTTTGCCATGATTTTTAAATACCGCCATCTCTTTGCCATACTGGTATGAGCGACAAGGACGGCTAGATTGGGAAACACAAAATTGTATTGCAGAGTAAGGCCTCAGACTTTACTGTCAGGGTAACAACTTCAACATACTTTTACTGTTCCGTGGAGGTGCCCAGTACCATCATTAAAATATTCAGTTAAGATTATCTACACTCAGTTACATATATGTATAACTTACAGTCTCGACTTGGTTCTGTGATCCATCATAACGGGGTTGGTGGAACCGAAGTCCACGGTGAGGTCGGGCAGCGCGGACTGAATTAGCGCGCGGCATTCCGCCATCGTAGCTGGGACTAGTGTGTAGCTTATGGCGTTTTGTCTGTGTAGAAAAAGTTTTAATCAGTCAGGTATCAAACGACTGCCGGGAGTCGCATAATAATGGAATTTCTATTGTACCTCGTTCACACATACTTGACGAGTTAATATGAGTTTTAATAAGAAGTGCCACCGTAACAATAAATAAATAAATAATAAATAAATAAATAAATAAATAAATAAATTTATTTTCATAAAATGCAGTTTACATTAAATAATATTTGACCGAGGACACCTTTTAAGCAAATGTCTTGCCTGTGCTAGGTGTCCACGCTCTTCCATAGCTGCTTATATTTAAGATTTCATAACTAATTGTAACACACGAAAAGGAACAATAAAAAACCAAATGGAACAAAAAAGGAAGAAAAATAACAAAAGAGTGTGCGTGCGTGCGAGTGTGTGTGTGTGTGTGTGTGTGTGTGTGTGTGTGTGTGTGTGTGTGTGTGTGTGTGTTTGTTTGTGTGTGGGATGTTGTGCTCATTTACTCCATGTGCATTAGTAAAGCCTCAGTATTCTCATAGCTCAGGGGCATTAGGAAGTTAGTGGCTATCTTCTTACAGTCATGAAGTGTTTTGTCGTAAATACCTATAAGTTTATTCACTTTATTATATATAACTGCCTCGGTGGCGCAGCGGTGAGAGGGTCGCATTTTAAAGCGACGGCTGCGCCGGAGGTCCCAGGTTCAATTCCCGGGTCGGGCCAAAAATATGTACCGGAGTTTTTCTGTTCAGAAATTCTCAGGGTAGCCCGGAGTTTGGAAGTTGGCGGTGTTTCACCCCCGTGCCTCGGAAAGCACGTAAAGCCGTTGGTCCTGCGCCTGATCTCTCTCCGGTCGTGTCAGATTTCTGTCCCATCGGGCTATAAGAGTGAAAGGAATAGAGAGTGCACCTGTGTTTGCGCACACACTTGTGCACTATAATATGTCCCGCGCAGTCGGTTAGTCGTTATGACTGGCCACCGTAGTCGAAATCGGCTAGGGGGACTATTATTATATATAAAAGCTGAACGACTGTTATATTGTCTTCTACCAAACGCTGTACGAGTTGAAATAGCTGGGACAACATTTTTAATTCGCCTACTATTGTTTTTGTTAGGGAAATAAGAGGTGGTTTTGTGTTTTCTTAATATGGTACCAAGAATATAGAGTTTCCTAACTGACATTATTTTACTGAGGTCATACACGGAGAAGGATGAGAATTTTCTTTAATGCCATAAAGATATACTTAAAAAAACTGTAACCCGATTACGAATAAACATTTTTGAACTCAGAATTTTATCTTCTTTCATTTAATATCCTACTTGTTTTTGACTGCAACCTTTTTTCAAGTACCCCAATACATTGTTGTAGCATTCGTCAAATTGTTTTTTTTAAAAAGGTAGCATGTTACCCCGACTATTATAAGAAATCGATTTGAAAGAAAGAAGAAAAATTGGTAGAACATCATCAACACACACATACACAATATTGCACATAAATTAGTCAGTCAGTCAGCATAAGCCAGGTCCCCTGAGGAACCTGACGCTGGTTTTCAGTGGGCCCCTGCTGATTAATACCTCTTTCACCAAAATCGGCTTAGTAGATTAGCCACACACATAAATACCCACAAAGATAGATATATAGACTGCTAAAATCATAAGCTTTCCGTAGTCGGGTAAAAAAGGTAAAGTTAGCCTGTAAACATCCCACGCTGCTGGGCAAAGACCTTACCTAAAGTATGAGGTACTCGTAGTATGAGCCATCATACTCCACAAGCGTGCTCACTGCAGATTGGCAGAGCGGTGGGGTTATTTTTAAAATGTATAAATAATGACAAATCCTTGCCTTGTCATAATATAGGTCAAGATTACTAGCTTATTTATGTGGTTTATGTTATCTAGTAAACACAAATAAGTAGATTGATATGAAGACACCGATCGTTAACCCATTACAATAAAAAATAACGATTTCATATTCCTTCAAGGATTGTAAAATCATATTGAAGGTTTGTTCTTTGAACTAGTACGGAAACAACAAATAAATAAAAATAAATATTCTCCAGACAACACACCAATTGTCTGGTCTCGTGGTAAGGAAATATCTTCCTTGTGTTACGAAGTACCAGACAACGATTATGACGGGGGCGTCTCCCATAAATACTTTAATACATACAACATCCATGACTTAGGTACAAATGTTCGTGCTCATCACACAAACATTTGCCCCTTGCGGGATTCGAACCCGCGACGGCCGGTGTAATAGTCAGGAGCGCTAACGTCGTCAAAAGACTAAGATAAAGCGCCCTTGAAGGGCATTATGGGTTATTGCCCTGTAATGGTTTATTTATCTCATGCTTATTCACATTTTATCAGGTATTTGTAAAGGCTGATATGAGTAATTATAATATCATTGGTTTTGTTAGTATAGTTGATAGGCCATATTCTTATCAGATAAATAGTTTTAAATTAATTAGTTTACGTTACGTATCCATATGAATTCTAAAACAAAAATTTTATAGGACAGCTTGATAATCATATGTTTTCTTAATTTATTTATATTTATATTTGTTAGAATTACTGATTATTTTCTATGGTCTTATTAGATTTAGATTAAAATCACATTTCGTCTACTGTTTTTAGTCTAATATTTATTTTAAATGGTGTATCTACACAGCTTAGCTGCTTAACAGCCAGACTTGATAGATACTATGGGAATACTCTCTGGCCTGAAAGCTGACTTTTAGAATGTTCTGCCGGGAACTTTTAAGTTGTACTTATAATACATATTACAATTGAATTATACTATAACCGTGGAATAATTTAAGAATACGTATTCCATGTTTTGTATTATTTAGAAACTTCAGTAACAGTCAGAAAATGACAAAATACAGTATAGATATTCTAATCTTATACCACGTTTATTCGTTCCACGGTAATTCACTGCACTGGGACCCAGGGCGACAACAGCGTCACAAACTATTGGATGACGTTGAAATGACAAAAGGATGACTGTCATTACGTAAAGTAATTCAACAATTTCAATGAAATAAAGTATTATAGTTCCGACGCTAGCTGTGAATGTGGAGAACCCCTGCAAACCATGGCCCACCTCACTAATTGTCCCGCGTGCCCGACCGCCTGCTCACGTGAGGACTTACTTGTAAGTAACCAGAGGGCTAACACGGTAGCCGCTTTCTGGGCAATTAGGATTTAGCCTGTATTCCTGCCGACACGAAAGAAGAACAAGAAGTTCCGATTTTCACTTTTTAGTAAAATATAATGCACGGTTACGTAAACTTTGTGCTAAAATTGCTAGAGAAATGGTGACAGACGCTCGCCAACGTTTTTTTTTGTCACTGCGAGCGTTGTCATCTATTCGGGTTTCCCCACCGCCTACTTCGCACACAGCGAATAGTTGTGACTTACTGTTTGTGCCTCGCGAGCGCGCCGGCCAGCACGAGCCCGCTCAGGCAGTGCGCGGCGGAGTCGAGGCTGAGGCAGTACGGGTGGCGGCGGCCGGCCTCCGCGCGCTCTTGGACCAGCTTCAACGCCTGACTGTGCTCGCACGTTTGTAGCTGGAACGTACAACCGTTCATCTGATTAGGTCGAACAATACATACAGTAGTCGTATTGGTTTATTTCGTCTGTCAAAACGAGAAAAGGGGAATTTTGAATGAGCGAGCTTTAACGAATTAAACTTATTTCGCTTTATTTAATAAAAGAGCAATAAACGCAAGCACGCAAGAAGACACTTGCAAAATTTAACGGGCTTGCCAATGTGTGTGCCGAGTGGTATAGCCATGCGCCCATATAGTGTAAGACACAGGGTTCGATTTCTTGTTTATTAGCCATTGACTCGAAAAGAAGAAGAAGAAGTCTTTACAGCGGCAAAATATATAAAAAACAAAAAATATAAATATAATTTAACATTACCTCAGTCATAACATCGCTGCAGAGTGCGAGCGTGCCGAGCGCGGGGCTCACGGCGCGGTCCAGTAGCGCCCGCAGCCGCGCGCCCGACGCCCCGCCCGCCGACACGCGAGACCCATCCACGGCTATCACATCGTTGTTGGAACAGTACTCGAACGCCGATTCGAAGGTCTGCGGAACATACAAGCAGAAAATGTAGTAAAGAGGCTACATATCGAGCTGCAAAAATAAAAGGAAATACTTTGATCAACTAAGGTAATAAAAACGGTGCCCACTTTACATTTAGATAGCACTAACTACATTGCTATGTATGTTTTCATTCATATACGAGTAAATATAATATTCTCCTACCGATTTTCGGTAATGGACGGCCCTTCTCAACAGATATAGACCAAGTACGCAGTGCAGGAGATATTATAGTGCTCAGACGTGTGCACGATACACAAGAGCACTCTCGTTCCTTCACTCTCATTAATTCGGTGGGACGGCAGTCCGACATGACCGATGAGAGATCAGGCGCAGGACCAACGGCTTAACGTGCTTTCCGAGGCACGTTGGTGTCATCACCACCAACTTCCTGACTCCTCGGCGAGCTGTATCCGAGTATTTTCAAGACAGAAAAAACTCAGAAACAAATTTCGCCCGACACGGGATTCAAACCCGGGATCTCTTCTTGTGTAGTGACCAGCAAACTAACCGCTACGCCAACGAGGCATTCGAATAAATTTAAAAATACCTTCTCAAAAAAACATGTGGATTTGGTCCTGTCATATTGAACCAAACTTTTACAGTATTTGTGATCATAATGTTAGGGCTCATTTCGACCATTGCTGTATTTACTTCAACGATGATTCTGATTACTTCTAATATCCAAAATTATTTCGCCGTAAGATACGAACATGATACGGTAAAGATAGAAATTACTATGTAGGTAAATATTTTTTATTGTACGCTATTTACACTTTACAGTGGTGTAAACTGTTATCAAGTTTGTATGGTAAGCATAAAAGATTGTTGAACATATTTAGTGCAATGCACAGATTTACGATTACGATATCGGCGTGATACTATGACCGTGCTAGGAGCGCATCAGACATGAAAAGCAACACGTACGCTATAATATGCCCCACTGATCGACAGCGTTCTGTGTCCGTATAATAGTAATAGTCCCCCTAGCCGATTTCGACTACGGTGGCCAGTCACAACGACTAACCGAATGCGCGGGACATTTTATAGTGCACAAGTGTATGCGCAAACACAGGTGCACTTATTATTCCTTTTACTTTCATAGCCCGATTCGACCGATTCCGACCCGTCAGATTGACACGACACGACCGGAGAGAGATCAGGCGCAGGACCAAGAATTTCTGAAGAGAAAAACCCAGGTACATATTTTTGGCCTTTACCTTGGCATGCACGTAGCTTGTCAGCACCGGCAAATTAAACTCTGTGCATGGTACGCGACGGTGTTGGTCGGTGACGGAACGGTCTAGTAAGTTTTTTTTTTACCTGACTGACACGTTCCTAGCACAGTCATGGTATAATGCGGTGTAGTGGCCTGGTAAATAATTAATTACTGATTGGCGCTATTTTTTTCACTATAGGTCATAAAAAATATATAATACCTGCTAGTTAAGCCACTTTTTAGGTCTACAACGTGTAGTTAGATATTAAATAACATTGTAAAAAAAGTAGGCTAATTGATAATGAACGAGAAATGTACAAGTCATGTACTGTTATAATAAATCAACTCATTCACCAATAAATCACAATTTTTATTTATTTATTGAGGTACAGCAACAAAACCCAAATCAAGACTTTATCTAAGTTACACTGTTATACAATATCACGTTCAATTTGCATTCCGATTATAGCTGAACACAGCATTCCGACAGTCGATGTATAAGAATAAACTTATTTAATTGATGCAACAGAAAAAAAAAATATTATATTCATAAGATGGAAAAGAAAACCATGTGTGCACCCTGGACATTTATTAGGTGCCACGTACACTGCAAACTTTCATTAAAGGTGTGTAAATCAAATTAGCTTTTTCGTGAATAACAGACACATCGCAGTTGAAATTGTAATTTGATAAGCATTCTATTTTTCTGTGTCAAAGCCAAGATAGTGTTAGATATGATTCATATCTAGCACTTATCTTGCATGCTATAAAATACAAATTAAAGTACGTATGAACGTTTCTAATGTTTACGACTCCAAATCTATTGATATGTGTATGATAATGAATTTTCGTGTTTTTAATTTAATAACTTTATAAATTGTCTATGCTAGATATTTTAGTTACTGTATTACATATAACATATATTTTAGTTACGTAAAAATCCGCCCGATTAGTGAACGTCGATTTCAAGTTTGCGGACCAAATGTATAGAAATAATTTTATACTATCTGACTTTGTAAATTTTCCTATAAATTTTCTGTCAAAATTAATATCTTCAAATGAGCATTCTCTGAGCTGCTAAAGTATAGGTGTCAGTATTATTCTCGAAGGTGTTTAATACACAGTTGACTGTCAACTCTTCAATGCCACACTCAAGGCGAGATACTGAACAAGCAATAGATACGTAGTTAGAGCAATGACCTCAACATTTGAATACAACTCAAAATATTAACAGGCGTGTTGTTTACATACCTTATCTTCTGATTTTTCAATGTGGAAGAACTCGTGTCGCAGTAGCTTTCTCAATCGTCGGTAATGTCGGGCCAGCTCGTCTGAAATTAAATATAGATTTAGTATGTAAAAACACGTCTTTAAGTAGCAATTCATTTAATAAAGACATTTCGAGTTGGTCGCTTTCGATTATTACATTTTTAATATGGATTTAAACCTTTTGTTTTATTTATTAATTGCAAAAGGAAAGAACAATATCACTTTTAAATACCATAGGCTTATAATATCCAAAAAATGAAGAATTCATTCCTTAATGTATTTCCATTAACAAAGAATCCGAAGACTAATGTAACAGCAATCTTTTGCGACAGGAGTTTAACAGGCTGTAAGACACATTTGCAATGTATTTTTTTATGTAAACAAAAAATACAAAGTAAATATTTTTCTCTTGATCTGCCAGTTCTTGGTCAAGGCCGCACTGAAGTATTTTACGTCAAACGCACATTATTAACTTTTCTTTGATACGAGTTTGTTGTACACATATACAGCTGTTTAGCGTAGTTTTAACAGATATATTTACTCATGGCAAGAGTAACATGTATGCAGCAAAGACACAAAACACGTATTCATAAAAAATAGACTTCAAATAAGTTATTAATTTATTAAAGATGCAGTTTTGATGCGTCTAAGGAATGCAATGCACTGCCGGCTGAAGTGTTCCCTAAACACTATCCCTCTTATTCATAATAATTAACAGTCTAATAAACCTATTTTAGCTATTAAACTGTTTTGTCACTTTTTTTCTAATGATGACAGCGCCAAGAAAGAACGAGACAAAACAGTGTAATAGTTAAAACAGGTTATTAGACTGTTTGTGTTAATATGAATAAGTTTGTGTTAGTATGATTTGAGCATTTTCAAGAGAACTGGTAACGTTGTTGTTCTGGTCAGACATGATCCATCCTAGACCACATTGTCACTTACCACCAGAAGTGATCGTGGTCAAATGCCTGATCAATAAATAAAATAAAATAAAGTTGTAAAATGACTTCAAAATATTGCAGTTGATATGCGTTTCCTCAAATCATGCAAGTATATTTACTGCATATCAATGCAATTGATTGTAAAGCGATGTAAGTCCACTGAACAATCCCGTTAATAAAGATAATATAAATAAAGACAGATAATGAAATCAATTATAAGCCAGGAATTAACAATTTAGTCAGCTAAAATGAAGTTGTAAATAACATTGTTAAATTATGGAAATGTTTATCATGGTTTGCATTGACCAAATCTATAAAAGGTGTAATAATCAATCAGCTGATGGACTTTAATCGTATTTATTTCTAAGCGACTGATTAATTAATTAACTTTAAATTTGTCTGCATTGTATGCATATGCAAACTTATTTAAGTATCTTGCGCTGTTGTTATCGCGAACATATTATAATGCATACCATTAGAAAGACAAAATCAACCTTGACAAAAAGTTCATGACGAAAAAATTATGTTTCTTAAACGTATCGATTTTATACATTTTTATTAGCAACCATTTAATACATATTTTAAATATGGATGAAATCTCTTTCATCAATATACATGACAGAATAATACAACTACGTTGCAAGGTGATTGCTCGCGTAAAAGACTATACTCTAACCTAACCTACCTTTGTTATTGTTTATTTTTTATCTCACTCTTAAAATAATGCGACTAGCCCTGTATTATGAAGCACACACCACACAATACTTTTGTGACGCAGAAAATACAAGACGACACGTGTTAGGGTGTGCACTTACAACCGACACCTTACATAGATTAGGAAATCTGATTAAAGCCAAAAAGGGCTGATTTCAGAAAGAAAAAGAAAAAAATATGTCTTACCTCTTTCATGTGGTCCTCTTTGTACTATAACGCAAATGAGCGCAGAAGGCACCAAGTAATGCAACATTGGATTCACGTACATCTGAACTTGAATTATTGGAATCGCATTCACCATTGTCTCCGCCTTTAATGTGTGACCTATAAAGAAATTACTCTTTAAGAATCGCATTTCAATGAGTTAAGTCAATTAACTTAATACATCTTTGTTCGTTTGCTGATTGCATATACATACCTTTCATCTTTTTCTTCAACTCTTCAGTGCAGTCTATCGGTTCTGACGATATTATACGAAGGCGTTTATCCTTATCTAGAGTCCAGCTCTTCGCTTGCACTACCAGGATTCTATCGACGTTTTTCCTGACATCATCTTCAAAGACCGTCGCCCCTAAACTCCTCAGAACTTTGATCATTCGTTCCACTTCAATAATAACTTCTTCGTAATGTAACGCGCGTTCCATCATCAGACTTTCCATCAACACAAGTGCTAACAAATTAGATATGGTAGCGACGGAATTAGCTTGCTGTTGGGTGACCACGTAGTCCGCCACGTCTTGGACTTGGTTGAACTGTTCCGGTGATAGTGTTTGTAATTCTATAGGCTTTAGAGACTCGTCGGTGTATGGGATCTTTTTTAAGTACTGCTGCACGGATATCGGGTCGCCGAAGTTGATGTACATGTTGCCGAAGTGGCCGTTTAGCGTTGATATCCATTTTACTAGTCCCTGAAAAATATGGGAAGCTTAATGTTTGCATATTTCTACTAGTAAGCTTATAGTATAGGAAATACTTAGGCCAATAAGAGACTGCGGTGATTATGTTGGTATGTAGATTTTTTTCCGCGATTATCTTGCGTTTGGCTGAACCGATTTTGATTCGGTTTTCATTTAAGTATTCGATACATTTAGGAGAAGGTTTTAGAAACTATTTTAGTTCAATAAAGTATTTTTCAAAATATTTTTGATAATATCTCTAACTAAACAGTACAAAAAAAAGTTGCCTTCAAAAACTCTCCCTAAAATGTGCGTGCTTAGACTGTCGCTGTTCGTTAAGGTTGACATCATGCACCGACTTCAAATGAGTTTGTTTCTCCTATTATTTTATTGGCAAAAAAATATTATAGCCCATTTAATATGAAAATTAAAGAAACTTGGGGACTAAGTTGTTACCTTGGTAGTCTCCTTCGGTTTGGGAACACCCAACAGCTCATACGCATAAGGCCCTTGCTCCATCAGCCGGTCGTAGCTAATGTTTACTGGTACTATCGTTATGTCAGACAGCTCGCGCGCGAACAGCGGCATTAGTGACATGGAGAGCATACCTGAACAAATACATTTATCGAAGTTAGGAATCGAATCTTATACACTAGGAGTTGCAAATAATGTACATATACAAAGGGCAAGGAGAATGTAGACACATTATCTTTGATATCCTAAAAACAATTTTATGATTTTTAAATCTATAAAGTTGTCTCTGAAATCTAGAAAGAGAAACACAGGAAGTTTTTTGGAAATCACAATCTATTGTCAGTCCTGAGCTATTTTTTTATCGAAGAAACTACTTACCATACTTGGAAACGGTAGTTGTGGAAGACAATATAGACACATAAACACACGCACACGCACACACACACACACTAACTGACTTAAAACTTAGTGGTTCTTTGGCATGGCTAACGTATAGAGCAGCTTTTATTCTATCATTGAGCAGTGTAGGACGTCCACGGGCAGATGGACAGACGATTTTGCAGGATTATATTATAATGATGATGATAGAATCACTCACCATATTTCGGCGGCAGGCTCTTAAGGTGGTTTATAGTGACCTCGATATTAGCTTACTGACTGACCACTAAGACTTAGTAAGTGGTCTTCTTCGGCATAGCTACCGTAGCAGCTCTTATTCCATCATTGAGCTGTGTAGGACGTCCACGGGTAGATGAACAGACGGATCTTGTAGGATCACCCCATTCACTATGATAAACCGGCCTGTGTTCAGCAGTGGACGCCCAGGCCGCCCAGCGAATGATGATGATAGAACAACTCACCATACTTCGGCGGCAGGCTCTTATTGCTCCTGCTCCTGGTCCCCTCCAGGAAGAACTCCAGCGGCGCGGCGTGCTTGGCGACCAGCGAGCGCACGTACTGCCGCAGCGTTGCAGCATACAACGCCGCGCCCGACAGCGTGCGCCCCATGTAGAACAGTTACCCATCACCGCCATTGTCTAAATACTAAGCTCTTAGCTCTCATGAGTTTCAATCAGTCAGTCAGGTTTACCTTAATGTTCTCCTTTGGCTCGGGCATGAGCATGCTCGTATTTTTAAAGCGGTTGCTTGCTCTATCACGCTTGATGATAACAGGCACCAGTGTCAAGTTCTATACAGTCACTTTATGCAAAAGACGACGTAAGGTGCAAACGATATTGGCTTATAGAGGTGGTTTAGCAGCGGTGACCTCGATAGTACGTAAGTGACCACCAAGACTTGGTGGTTTTCTTCGGTATGGGCACACTTAGCAGCTCTCAGTCTATCATTGAGCAGTGTAGGACGTCGACGGGCAAGATGGACAGACGATCTTGTAGGACCACCCTGGATGCATGCCGCAACCATTCACTATGGAAAACAAGGGCAGGTCCATGTCCAGCAGTGGACACCCGGATGATAATGATGATGATAGAACACTCACCATACTTCGGCGGCAGGCTCTTATTGCTCCTGCTCCTGGTCCCCTCCAGGAAGAACTCCAGCGGCGCGGCGTGCTTGGCGACCAGCGAGCGCACGTACTGCCGAAGCGTCGCAGCATACAACGCCGCGCCCGACAGCGTGCGGCGGATGTAGAACGCGCACATCTCGCGGAGGAGCTGACCCATCACCGCCATTGAGTAGAAATCTGATTAAATACAGATAATTCTTTTAATAAAACACAATTTACGGATAATTTCGCGATAATTTATTTGATTTTTCATCCCGACGTTTCGAACACTTTACAGCGTTCGTGGTCACGGGGTAGACTAAGATGTTATTTGTCATTTACATAGTTTTGAAAAATATTAAACTACCATCATACTCATAATTAATTTACGTTCCTATCCACGCAGAAAGAGCTAACCGTG
The DNA here is from genome assembly GCA_963584085.1 of Pyrausta aurata. Lineage (NCBI taxonomy): Eukaryota > Metazoa > Arthropoda > Insecta > Lepidoptera > Crambidae > Pyrausta > Pyrausta aurata. The sequence continues at coordinate 7,114,033 of OY757271.1, read as the reverse complement.
TCTTGAGATCTTGCAGTGAGTGGTCTGGCTTGGGTCTTCGATAGAACCGGATCCCATGCTGGCGGAATTTTCCAACCATCTTCTCTATTGAAATTTGGATGTTTTCTAATTTCTATGGCTTCACGTAACATACGAGGAACGAACCGACGTTCTTTTGAAAGTATTTTGGGTTGGTCAAAACGTATGAAGTGGTTGGGTTTATCTAAAGCATGTTCACACACTGCAGATTTCATGTTCCGTCTATGTTTTACGTCAGCTATATGTTCTTTTATCCGTACGCCTATACTTCGTTTGGTTTGCCCGATGTAGGAAAGGCCACAGTCACATTCCAGTCTATACACCCCTGCATCTTGAAGAGGTATGGTGCAATTGACAGGTGGTAAAAATTGGTTTATCTTCTTTGGCGGCTTGAAATAAGTCTTGATGGAAGCTCGCTTCAAGATATTTCCAATCTTGTCAGTGACCCCCTTAATGTAAGGTAGTACGGCAGGCGGTGGGCGGTGGGCGTTCAACTGTACATTCCAGTCTATACACCCCTGCATCTTGAAGAGGTATGCACCTATGCTTAGTAGAAATAATTACATGAGTATGTTTGAGTCACAAGTTGTTGTAATATTTGAAACAAAGTATTCGATAAATGTTTTTATCTGTTCAAAGGGCACTTGAGTATTGATTCACACTTTGACACTATCTCACAGTTACAACTAAGCATGGTAAGATAATTATTAACTGATAATAGGACTGTATTGTCAGTATTTGTCTTTGATGTTAAGTAAATCCATATTTACTCTACTCTAGGTCATACACAAGATGGACATAATGTTTACACTTATGCTTAGCTTGCAGATGTATGTTTAAACTTTTAAAGTCTGTTTTAATATTAATATTGCAAACAATCTTGTCATTTTTATATAAAGAAGGAAGAAAGAAAGAAAATCAATTTATTCGGTACACAACAAAAGTACAAAAATAAACAATATAAAAATTAAATTAAATTAAAATTAAGAAATTCATAAAAGATGAAATATAATGAATAAAAGATGACACTGTGAGTGTAAAAAATATTGTAAAACCATTAAGAAATTCATTTTAAAATAAGATCAACATATAACTCACAACCTACATAGGTAATTCATCATTAAACACTAACTGCCTTACCACAAATAACTAAACAAGGTTTCGAACACTGTTTAAATATAATATGGCTAGAATAAAATCAACGTCAATCAAGTCAAATGACATAAGGGTGACATACATTTTATTTTAGCAGCATAACATTTAAACAGTTGTTCAAACCTTGTTTATTTATTTGTGGTAAGGCCGTAAGATCTTTTTGAATCAAATATTTAATCAATTTTAATTCCTGATATTATTATAAAAGTTGCAAAATGATTGTTCAAAATATTCAACTAGCAAAGATAAACAGACTTTAGTTTATAGAATGCTGTTTTTTTTAAATTGCCTTTAACAAACGCAAAAAGTTTAATGAAGGCTAACCAGTGTTAAAAAGTTGTGTGAGCCTCATAATATTATCAATATTTTTAATTAAACAATATTTAAGAGTGAGTTTCATAGAAATTATTAACTAATTTGTATAGATACCTGTTCCAGCAGCTACAGCAGGTAGTTCAATATCATAGTGAAAGCAGAGGTATGTTAATATGCAGAAATCAGCATAACTACGGTGTGTCGGCAAGAATAGTACAGGATTATTCCCCATAGTAGATTTAACCTGAAAAAATAAATTCTTTAAAAAATGCAAATACATTTCATACTGCTAAAAGATTTTAGTTTAGCTATGTAAATGTTATTTAATAAAGATGTCAAGCTGCTTTATTTGAATTAAACAATATTGTAACATTGGTTTTAAAAATTACTCATAATGGCCCATTTACATGAGGCCAGTAGCACTGGCGCCAGCAAATTCGAAATCATGCTATTTCATTGGATTGCCTTCGTCCACTGGCTTGGGACAGTCCAATGCACTGGCCTGGCTCTATTTTCACGAAGACAATATTGGCCTGGCTTAGTGGACTGTCTCGTCTACTGGCCTCGTGTAAATGGGCCATAACTCAAAGAATACTTACTTTTAAAACAGCTGGCTCATTGACATAAATTCCAATGTTCATTTTAAATGCCACCTTCAGGGAGACAATGCCTGTCCATCTAATGACATGCATTTTTTTATCCATTCCTATCTCATCTAGATACTGTTTGATTTCTCGACGCAGGCTCTCTTTACTGGCACCAGTCTTTGAGCTTTCCTGATGAAATACAGTTTGGTATAAGAACACACTACATACAACGCTATATGTGAAAAAGAGTTAGATAATTCAGCAGGTCAGCATAGGACAGCACTATACGAGTGAGTGAAATAGAAATACTTATTTTTTTTTCTTTACAAACAGAAAACAAGTAAATTCCTTCTCACAAAATTCAACCCTAACGTATAATAACAACAGAGTACCAAACCAAACAAAAATATCTGATAGAGCTAAGTTCTAGGGGTGCTATTTACTCTAACCGAATAAAAATATTTAATAGAGCAAAGTTATAGGCACACTATTTAGAATATCTGTTAATGTGCATGTTCGTAATAAAATAATTCAAAGTACATACCGCATCAATGATTGCTGACAAATACAGAGAGGAAGCAGCAGCATCTTTTATTTCTTGGGGAGAGTAAATTTTGTCCAGAGTTTGTGTTCTCTTCGGGTACCAAGCTTTTGACATGAATCGAAATATACCAGTTTCAGTCTTTCTAGGTTCTAAAATATCTTTAAACTGCGACTTTTCACACATTTTTATTGAATTATTCGCCTTGTTTCCCTCAATACCTACGTGAACTATTTTAAACACATTCGCGCATAGGTTATAATCACCAAATAATACTGCAGAACCACAAAGGCTTTTAAATATTTAATTTTAGATGATAACACGTAAGTTTAGCAGCACAAATCAATTAATTTCATAATTAAAAATATTTAGCGTAACAACACGACCATCCCAGGCTTGACATAAAAATTGACTGATTGAAACCAATGTTGTACATTGGGTAGATAATTTGATGTATCGACTATCGATAAACCTCGCGATATACAGCTGGCTGCAGTGGCTGCGACTGCGACACTAGTATTCTGTGACACTATTAAACTTGCATGTACTCTGCAATACATTGTTCCCAATCTAGTTCAATACGTTGTTTCCCAATCTAGCCATCCTTGTCGCTCATATGGCCTTGCAAGGGAAAGAGATGGCGGTATTCCAAAATCTTAGCAAAAACTGTGAAGAGCACGGCCTCTGTTTTAGTGATGAAAAGATGCGAATAGATTCGGGACGAGACATGCCTTTCAATTGTTTCAATCAATCAATACTATGTAAATACATAAGTAAATAAAAGTGATGATAAATATTTAATAACAAAATGATTACCAAAAAGTGTCATTTCTAAACAATAAAAATACTTACGTATTGACTTCTAATCCTGTTTACTACAATACCTACGTGTGTACGTAAGTACAGTATTGGACTAAGCTGAGAAAATAAGGTGCAGACCGTACCGCTTCTTCAGCACCGATAATGTTGGCAGACAAGTGTCTAACCTTCTTTTCCGAAGTTTTTAACCCAAAGTTAGTTACACAGTCTGAGTTCAAAAATAATTTTAATAAGCAAGTCTCAACCATATTTCGTTAATAATGATGAAACGTTACGTTACGAACGTTAAATTCGGTCAAAAATCAATTAAGCTAGATAATGTCATTAGGAAAAAAACTGGTTAAGAAAATATTGTTTATTATTTGCTCAATAATATTGCTAAAACTACTTACGAACTAAGTAAATTTACACAACGAAACAATTATCACAATCGATTTCAAATATACCTGTCACGGAGTTACGTTTAACGAAACTATTTTCAGTAATATTATTATTATACGAATAATACTTAGTCGTTGGACTTATGCCTTAAAATCTATAAAGTACCTACTTAATCACATGTTCATAGAACGTAACATAGGTACGCACTTTAAGAATACGTATTATAAAAAATAACATGCTTATTTATAAATACTTGAATTGATTGAGTTTCAAAAATAATATGTAAATGTATTACTAAATATTTTTCTTAGTCTATTAGATACTGTAAATCTAGAGTATGGTATGGTAACTTTAAGTATACGTATTATAAAAAATAACATGCTTATTTATAAATACTTGAATTGATTGAGTTTCAAAAATAATATGTAAATGTATTACTAAATATTTTTCTTAGTCTATTAGATACTGTAAATCTAGAGTATGGTATGGTAACTTAAAAAGCCAAGTTAGAGGAATGTTAGTCATCGATTAAGAAATTATATTTGAGTAAATAAGACATCGTTGTCCTGATAATGTTATAAAAATACAAGTTATAAAGATATATATACTTAGATTTTATTTATCGCATATTCCTTACATCTTAAGTGAGTTGTCAACTTTATGGATTTTAATAAGGCACTCTTGGTAGGTTAATAATTATTTAAATAAAAATATTACGTTTCTAAACTTTAATCATCAGGCCCTCCCCAACGATATTTATAAAATATTTTTTTAAATATTATTGACCCTCCCATTATCATTCATGATCAACATTTTAATTTGAGCCTTTTAAGAACGAAAGTCTACATTTGTGAACCGTTCCTTTTATAATTTGCCTAAATTATTGAAGTGCAGAAGTAAATATTAAATGAATCAATCTAAAACTTGGCCAGTTTTACCAAAGACATGCTTTTTGAATTCCGTCCAAAATGCACTGTCTCCTCCATTTAGTTGTGTTAGTACACTACCTTACTAAATATCAAAATAATTTTGAAGAATAGCAATTGAATGAATAGTACTATTATAGGAAACAATCGACCTAGCTAAAAACAGTCTTACTTTTTGTTTAGTACACTTATTCTACGTACGAAATCAACTGGTACATTTCGTATTCGGCTGCTTTTATTACTTTATCTACTACTGTTAGGTCTATAGCGGCCTTTGAGCGGGTGCGATGTTGAGCGGTACGTCGCGCTACCCGTTGAGCGGTAGGTCAGGCGGTGCGTCAAGCTGCGGGTCGTACCCAACGCATGTGCCCAGCTCGCGGCATTGCTGGATGTACGCGCACCACTTTATATCCTTCTGGAGGCATAGCGGGTTGCCGATGATGATCGCCTTTGCTTTAGCCCTGGTGAGGGCTACGTTAAAGCGCTGGAAGGGAGGAATTTTGATTTTATCATAACATACCGTAAAAAATTGTTGGGTAGCATAGCACAATGTGCTTGAAAATGCATTGTTAAGTGTGTGTGACCAATGGTCACACGCACTACACGCCCAATTACGTCCATGTCTTACGTCAAATAGTTTGAACAGCTTTGTTCATTCATTACCTAGATACCTACTAAGTCGCGACTGTCAGCCGCGTCCGATAATGTGTTTCCAGCTTAAAGCAGAAGTTGCACTGGTGGGTATTATCGACTTTCTATGTATAGTCAACCTTATCTAAAAATACTTAACAACCAGCAAAATAAATATGGTTATTTTTCGACTGAATTTACAGTCATTACCAAATATATACACATACCTTGTCATCAACGAGGAACCCGAGCTTGAACTTGGCGTCGTCGTCGAGCAAGCCCGTGCTTGCGCGCACGGTGGACACGAGGATGATGCGCTTTTCTTTGCCTTGGAACGCCTCTACGGTGCCCACTTCAAGATTTTGTAAATTTTCTCTCTTTAGCCACGCCTTTATCTCGTACACCTGGGAGGAGTGAAATAGGCATGAATGTTCTAAAAATGCATGGAATATTCTGAGATCCTTGGCATCACTCCTGCAAGTTTGCAGTTAACTGGGCATGTAGCTAGCCTTCTGAGAGAGTCTTCGGTAGTAAGTAAAAGAACATTCAGAAGCAGAATTAACACCCAAATGTTTGTTTCATTTTTAAAACCGCAGATGGCCTAATTTACCGGCTAAATGCGGTAAAAACCCAAATAGTCATTTTAAGAAAAAAACATATAGTTTCCCTTAAATCACTTCTTAACTTCACTTAAGCATGTTAAAAAGAAAAACAACTATCACCCCCGGACGAGGATTTTGGCCAGATGTGTATCTATTAACAATCTAAGAAACACATCTTAAAGAACTATCGATGATTTTCAATACAACATCGGAATCGATAACAACACTGTTGAAATGTCAAAGTGACATCTGACAGCTTGCTTTATTTTTTTCGTGATAAAAGTTATAATAGCAAGGGCGTCACCTGTGAAATGCCTATAAAATCTTTGTTTTCAGTTTTATTTTTCATTTCCTTTAAAACAGCGCAATATTTTCCTCACACTTCATACCTGTCGAATGTATGGCGTCACAACACCTATATCCTCGGGCAAAACGCCGTGCTCTAGTATTAAGGCGGTGATGTACATCTGCACCAAATCCAACTCCATTTGATTGAAGTAGCTGCAACAACAGTTGATTCTCAATTAGTAATTGAAAGTACGTAATACGTACGTAAATATGCCCTATTGAGTAAAAGGCCTTATATATAACGGCAAAAGGTTTAAATTATTATTAAAAGACTAGCGGTCCCAGCGAACTTCGTTTCGCCGCCAGCTACGTCCCACCCCGGCCCCGTTTTATGGGAATTTTCTTTGCTATAAACCTCACAGAGCCCGAGATCTTTCCAACGAATGCAAGACCGTAGAAATCGGTTCGTGCGTTCTGGAGTTATAGCGTCAGGGAGGAAAACCGAACTTATTTTTGAAGAATAGTATAAAAAGAAGAAAAAACAGTCTTAAAAAGTTAAACTCTAGGATTATGTATGCGTTCCATCATTTCTCGAAAAGTTTTGTTTACTAAAACACGGTAAAACAATAAATTATAAATGTTTTATTATTAAATGTAAATTCATTCTAGCATTAGTCATTATGACTTAGGTATAAACTTAGGCCAAGGTTTATTTATTTATTTAAAACTTTATTGCACAAATAAAAGTGTACAAAAGGTGGACTTAATGATTAAAGCATTTTCTTCCATTCATACCTTTAGGTCATGCAGAGAGATTGTTGGGTTGGTGGGTTTATGATAGGGAAGTAGTTATTTAATGACTTTCATTTAACTTCATACCTGGGTGACTTGCCCATTTTCTCCTCTTGTGACAGCACTCCGTGGAAAACAATGGCTCGACTGTTCTCATTCTTCCCCAAAATGTCTATGCTACTAAGTGCGTCCTCAGTGGCGAGCGCCTGATTAAATTATAAATAAGTAAATAAACATTTTTTTTAAATATAAACACCTTAATAATACAGGTGTGTGTGTGTGTGTGTAAATAGCGTACAATGCTATTTGAATTGTGTGCGTGTAACTGTACCATATATGTGGGATGATGCTTGTGTGTGCGTAAGTAAAAGTAGGTACAACAGCATGTTTCCAAAATTAATTGAATTATTTTGTTAGAAATCATAACTTTGAAAAATAAATATTCTGTCATCGTATTCAGTATTCAGTATAGGTACCCCCCGTTGGCGGTCGATGATAGATTTCGTGAGACCCTGTTCAATTAGTATCTCCCTATTATTGTTCTTCCTCGGCACAGCACAGAAGATATAACAACTTGCCTACTTACTAAACCAGAAGGTAAAATATTCGCGAATATTGGACTTAATTTATATTTTCCTCTGTTTTTATCCTTTTTTATCACCAACCACCGCCAGATCTCACGCTCTTTCAGTACCTATATCACGACTTTGGGTGATAGCAAGTATAAAGCAGCATATAAAAGTGCGATTACTTAGACTGCTAGATTGGATTCTACGATAAAGCCAAATGTAAAAGAAGAATTCCGAACAATGTGGCCTGCGTAAGCGACTTGACACATGCGACAACCTCCGAGCCACGCGTCTATGATATGACTGTGGGAGTGTATGTGTCACCGTAATATTGTAAAAACCGCGTCATTACAATATAACGGTTTCAAATCCGTTAGATTGTAATCTGTTGATTTATTGTGAACAAGCTCGACAAGGTTAAGCTTTGTCATTTATGCTTTTTTGGTACTTACATGTCAACCTAACATTCACTTCACTCACGCCGTTTATCATTCTACACACTCCGACCCTTTGCCCAGTGACTCGTCATTTAAGTTTACGGTAGAATGTATGAAGTTCGGCACAGTTCACAATAAATCGACAGATCACAATTTAATGAATATAAAACCGTTAAGATTGTAATCACGCGGTTTTTACAATAACGGTGACATATGCAACCCTTTTCGAGCGATGCGTCATGGCCGCATGCGACTCGCTGCATACACTCCCATAGTTTTATCATAGCCGCGCGGCTCCGATGCGAAAGGTGCTTACGCAGGCCGCAATACTAGGAAGTCTACCTTTTATGTAATTACCAATTATTAATTAATTCAACCCTTACCCTAAGTTGTCCTTTGTAGAACAGGTGATTGGGCAAGTGCAGTATATCGGCGTTGGAGCGGAAATTGTTACGCAGCATCACCGTGAAGTTCGCGTCCAGTTTATCGTTGTCGTCGGCGCGGTAAAGGGGGCAGGTTAGCATCAGCCGCTCCATCAGTGACAAGCCTGGAATAAGAGAGGTTTGTCAAAGTAACTAACCACATGAAGTACATAGATACTGTAGTGTAGCGTATGGAATATGAGCTGTTATGACCTTAATATCAAACCAAATGCTAGCATAGAAGCACGGAACACGACTGGGCGAAGTTACTAAATAGGTGTAGCAGGCAGGTAGTTTTAAGCTCATGGGGAGCGCAAGGTTACTATGACAACGGGCTCGAGCTTCTGCAGGTCACCCGGAAACAGCCCAGCGGCTGCAGTTTGCACACTGAGCCACGGACCAGTAATAAAAATTAAAAACAATATCTTTATTTCAATTTAGGTCATGAAATGACAATTATGAACGTCAAATATACAGTGAATAAAATAAAAATAAATGTGCAAAACATGTCTCCTTAATGCAGCCCCAACTTAACCGGTATGCTCGTGTGATTGCTACGACAACGGGCTCGAGCTACGACGGATCAGTCAGCAACAGCGCGACGGCTGCAGTCGCAATAAAAAGCCTCGGACCATTGCAAATGGTATATTTACTAAGGTACAGTGCGTGTTACCGGTCCCAACCAACTGCTTTGGATCACCAGCTAACACCAAAGCACACTACCGACGGGTAGTACCTAGGCGAAGCAGGCGTGTGGTTGCTATGACAAAGTGCTGCGGATCAGCCAGAACCAGCGCATGAAATTATAACCCTGAGTTCAGTTCAAATGGTAATTTACCGAGTCCAAGCTGTCGCGCGTGGTTGCAAATTACAACCGGTCCCAACTGCTGAGGGTCGCCTGCCAGCACCAAAGCGCCACGTGGTTTCAGAAGCCCACATATAGGGATGAGGCACGCGGGCTCGCTGGCTTGAGCTGCCTCGTCGATGAACAGGTGAGAGACGGGACGCTTCAGTTTCTCACGGTCGAACTGCCTGGAAAAGATAAACCAGACGTAATTTATCCTTCTTGGGACTACGTACGTACTGAGGATGTACTGAGGCATTTTAAAAAGTTCCTCAGATAGCTGCGCGCGCATTAGCGCTAAGGTAATGACATGTATCTTCTGTCTCACTCTTGCGCTGTAAAATGGCGTCGCGTGTTGTGTTCTAAGAAATAAATGATTTTCAAAATTAACCCCGTGTTTACCTGAGCACTTTTTTAGTACGTATGTTCTATCTACTCATAATTAGCCACAAGATGGTCGCCCAGCTAAAGTAAGCACTTACTGAATGCCGTTGGCTGGTAGCTTTTCGTGCGTAATAGCAAAAGGGAAGTTGGACATAGTCAATAAATATACTTTAGACGTGAGATTTAAGGTAACAGAAAAATATTTGAATAAAATTATGTACGTTTTTACTTACGAGGAATGTCCTACTTACTTGACAAACTTGGCAACGTGCGAAAGCGTAGCGACGATGATTCGGTAAGACAAAAAATCGTCAGTGGATACTGGAACGAAGGTTTCATAGCTCGCTCCGTTTGAGTACTCCAATAAGCACTCGGGCAGGGTTTCCCTAAAAAAAGTGTTATTTATATAATTAAAGTTTGGTCGATATGTATAAAATTAGAGCATGTTTGCATGTTACAAAGATAAAAACAATGATAAGAGTTTTTTAGGGTTCCGTAACCGAATGGCAAAAAACGGAACCCCTATAGTTTCGTCAAGTCTGTCTGCCTGTCTGTCTGTCCGTCCGTATGTCACAGCCACTTTATTATGAAACTATTAGCATCACACCGCTGAAACTTGGTAGGTAGGTGTATCCTCTTTACCGCTTTCCGATTCAGGTACAAAAAATTTGAAAAAATGTTATTATAGGGGGGTCTCCCATACATGAAACTAAAACCAAAAAAATTTTTTTACTCAAACCTATACGTGTGAGGTGTCTATGGATAGGTCTTTCAAAATGACATTGAGGTTCCTAAAACCATTTTTTCTAAAAGTCTAACGTTTGAGATATAGTCGCTTCTTTTTGAACTAAGGAAGTGACAATTTAAAAAAATATGTAATGTAGATCTCAACATAAACTTTCAACTAAAATTGGTTTGAGCGAAATCGAACTAGCAGTTTTTGAGATATAGTACAGTTTTATCAACCGCAAATATAACTTTGCCTTTCATACAAACACTATGAAAAACAAAGTTATATTTGTGGTCAACAAAATATTGTGGTATTTTGGCTAAGTGGAAGTAAGAATCCCTAAATCAGTTAAAGTTGGCACGGAACCCTCAGTGCGCGAGTCCGACTCGCACATGGCCGGTTTTTTGTTGATTTTTGTGTTGCATATTAAAATTAAGTACCTTTATTTCTTACCTTCTTAATAATTTTTACTACATTGACGGTTTGAAGTCAAATCAAACTACAAAATTTCATAAGTTACAATTTATTTAATTACTTACCAGACCCTGTACTTCGAGTTGGCGCGCATCAGTAGTTTAGGCGGGAAGAGATGACGGTACTTTATCAGCATAGTGGCCACGTGGTCCGCCGCCATATTGGATTCCGTACAGACCAGAATGCGATTGGTTTTGTTCTTGTTGACAAGCTGGAAGTATTAATACATTGATCAGCTTAGGTCACTTTTAGCATTGAAATAATACACTGACGCCGCAAACAAATTTCTTGCCACATGAATTGACGCCACTTTATCATCGTCATTAACGCATACATGCATACAAACGGTTTCATATTTTCATATTCGACATTCAAATTTCAAGGAACACGCCACAATCTTAGCATCCAGTTGCTGCGACACATATTTTGCTTGGGATAGTTGGCATAGCTTCGCTATCTTTTTCGCTATACGATGATCTAACAATGGTAAGGATTTGCCTGTGCCACGTAGTCCTAACTTAAGGTGTTTTGTCTCTCACTCTCACCACAGCTCTCACTTAGCTTCATAAGCTGAGTAAGTGTGACGAGTAAGAGTGCCTCAATTCGACACACGGTCGAGCCTCGCGCCTAACCACTTTCCAAACGAAAATGGTTTGCACTCACACGACACAAAGACGGAGACGTTGCAATCGATTTTGGTCATAAAGGTGGTTAGGCGGCGGTGACCTTAGTATTTACTGTGCCTCTTGCAACCAGACTTTCAAAACCAAATTTGGCTATGCAAGTTACGCTCGCGCCCATGCAAGAGCTCAGGCTAACACTGCTAAGGGCGTCGCCGTCGATGGATACGTCTGGGAGGACATCATCATCATCATCATCATCACTTACAGAGATAGAGAGATAATGGTAGAAAATCCATGAAATACCTGTAGTATGGCTTCAACGATGGTGATGGTCTTGCCGGTGCCGGGCGGGCCGTGCAGCAGGTAGGGCGCCGCCCCGCTGCAGCCCGACACTATGTGCTCTACAGCCAAGCGCTGCTCCGGGTTGTCTTGTATGAGCTGGTTGTAGAATCTGTAAGACAAAAGTATGGAGATTTTAACATCCGTCATCATATACAAAGTGTTACGATCGAGGTCTCTGCCGCCTTATCACTTTCAAACAAAAATAGCGTGTGCAATAGTGTGCAACGAAACGGTACAAAAACGGGCGTCAATTAAACAAAAGACAACACGAGGTACAAGAGACTTTAGCTCTTAAGGTGGTAAGGCGGCGGTGACCTCGATACAGGGAAAAAAAGAGAGAAATTTCATGAATAAATTTAACAAAATAGCTATTCTAAATGTAAAGACAATGATGTACCTACTCTGGGAAACTTCATTCGCATTTGCCACATAATTGTTATAATAAAATAAATAAATAAGCTATTACGTGCCACAAAATGCACTCGCACCAATACGTGTACCTACAGCCGACGAGGCGACGCGTTTGCGTCTCACTCGCACATTGTCATGTCAGTCGATCCATTACGCAGAGTTGCGTTGTGGGCTTGCACAGCTTGTCAGTATGAAATATTCAATGCATTTTATTGCGGAATATTTCTGTTTGTGCATATCGCGGCGACACGCGCCACGCCCCCATTTCATATCTCTTCTTTCTGTGATCAGAGGTGTGTATAGTTACTTGTCTATGTTGCGAGCACCGGCGGACGGCGGGCAGGAGGCGGGCGGGAACACGCGCCTTTGCTGGCCAGATCGCTCCACGCTGTCCACGGCCGCGTGCATCCGCTCCAGAGGCATTCGCGACATCAGGAAGCGCACGTCGTACTTCGTAGACGGACCGTAGGACTTCCAGAATCTAAAAAAAAAGAGGTCATTAAAAATAATGGAATACAAACGAGTTTAGCGCGGGAAACGAAAAGAGGAAGATGGATTTTGTTTCTTCATTTTATCCGCTTGCTTGCCCGTGTCAACTAGTAGTTAACAAATCGAGAATTTAGAATTGACCAGCATCGCATTTCAATGCATTAGAATTGGTTAGTTTAGGCTAGTTTAGTGTAAGTTTTAGTGATAAGTGTAAATATTGAACTTTTATGTTAATTAATAATGATTGTCTGTACCTATGGCTTTTTGACCAAGGACAATAAACTTGTACATAAAAAAACCGGTTAAGTGCGTGTCGGACCCGCGCACTGAGGGTTCCGTGCCACCCTTAACTGAATTCAGGGTCCACTTACTTTCACTTAACGAAAACATCACAATATATTGCGACAGCAAAAATAACTTTGTTTTTCATAGTGTTTGTATGAAAGACAAAGTTATATTTGCGGTTGATAAAAATGTGCAATATCTCAAAAACTACTGGTTCGATCTCCTTCAAACCAATTTTCGTTGCAAGTTTTTGTTGAGATCTACATCATATATTTTTTTCAAAATTTTCACTTTCTTAGTTCAAAAGTTAGAGGGGGGGGACGCCCATTTTACCACTTTGGAAGCGTCTATATCTCAAACCTTACACTTTTAGAAAAAATGGTTTTAGAAACCTCAACATCATTTTAAAAGACCTATCCATAGACACCCCACACGCATAGGTTTGAGTAAAAAAAAATTTTTAGGTTTTAGTTTCATGTATGGGAGCCCCCCCTTAAATATTTTTTTTCTTACTTTTTGTATCTGAATCGGAAAGCGGTGAACAAAATACACCTACCTACCAAGTTTCATCTATGTGATGCTTATAGTTTCAGAATAAAGTGGCTGTGACATACGGACGGACAGACAGACAGACAGACAGACTTGACGAAACTATAAGGGTTCCGTTTTTTGCCATTCGGCTACGGAACCCTAAAAATGGAATACAAACTATCAATCATTTTCTTCGTACCGCCTGTGTTTTCTCAGTTTAGACCTATAGGTATAGTTAGCTGGTAAATAATGCTTTTGGCTTTAAGCCCGCCTTGTGTACAGTTTGTTTGTGCATGAATTTAAAATAAATAAATGAAAGGTGAAATAGTAATCTTTCTATTTCTAGAGCACCTTTACATAATATGTATGCCTTACTGTATTACTTACATCATACTACTATCTCTTTATATAACTATCACATCTACGAACTAGTATTTTCTTTACACAAAGGATGTCTGGTAGAGATCACATAAGACCGCTTTAATTGTACATTTCCTTAAAACGAATTTGTTACTGACCTATTGATATGTAAGAAAGAGTTATCTCGCGCTCTCTGTCATAAATACACTTTAAAAGTTTTAACTAAGTATTAATTTTCTGTGGTTTTACTCACTTTCGATCCATTCCTCTAATATTGATGTTATTATCGTTGATGTCAGAAATAACAGCTTCAAACGTGTACTCTTCGGAATTATGTGGTTTCAAAAACAACAAGTCACCTGAAAATAATTTTTTTTTTAGTTAATGGACACAAGTCTTTGATGAATCTTTAATCAAAGACATAACATAATGTTATTAAATCGCGTCATAAACATGTTAACAAAGGTTATTATACAGACCCAAAAGTAAAGAGGGGCGTTTTTCTGCGAGGCCAGGAACGAAAAGTTTTAAGGAATCACCACCACCACTGTTGCGTTCTAAATGAACTCCAGGCATGTTATATTTCTGAAAATAAGATGTCACTAAGTCGCTTTTGGCTCGACAAGTTGCTTCATTTTTAATATTTTAATTTTCTGCTGCATCAAACAAAAATCCTTATAAACAATGTAAATACTTAAATAAAAAAAAACTTTTTTTTAAAGTTTTATTCTTCTCAATCAATAAAAACATAACGATTAGTGTCCCAGAGCATTTTTAAAACGCCATCTGGTGTTCGGCAGGTAAAACCACAGAAAATAGCCAGCCATAAAATAGTACTATGGTAAAACCCTGGTTGCGCCGCCACTGGTGAGGTAGAGAGGCCCTCTCTATGCATAAATATAAAGAAAACAATTACATTTCAAATTTAACAAAAATACTATACAAAGTGCATCCATAAATTACCTTGAGATTGATCCTGACTATAGTCTCCTCATACCACAGTAGATTATGGAAAAAACGAATATAATTTTCTTTAGTTATTCCAGTTTCAAATACTTCCCTGAAAATAAAATACAATATGGTGCATTGAAAAATATGTTAGTAAATTCATAGAATCCGTTTCTAATCTCATAAGACAGCACGTCATGCTAAGCACTGCGGTATCTTATGCTGTTGGAATAAGGGCTATTTTTCAACAAAAAATTATAGTCTGACGTGTTGGCGTACACACTACACTACTGTACCATATAGTGACGAAATATCCAACCTTATGTCTTCTGTCATTGAGATGACACTCTTCGGGGCATCTTCACCGACTTTGAGTCCAGCCGCGTATATTTTTTTGTAGTTCTTGGGAATGCGAAACTGACCAACAGAGGCTCCGTTGCTGTTGATAAATGTTTTGCAATTTATAACTTAGGTACATTTTGCGTATGTTCAAGTATGTATTACTGTGTATACAGGGTGTTTCATGTAACATGTCAAACCGATGCGTGGTGATAGGTGACCTGACGCGGCTGGTAAACTTAAGTTCGTCGCCACAAAAGAAAAAGAAGAAGAAGAAGAACCCATTACTATCAAATGAGCCCCTACGTATCTATGTTTAGCAATTATTGGTAACTATCGAAATATTGTCGTAATAAAGCTCCTTACTAAATGAACAGCCATAGTTCTAAACAATTATGAAAACACTTATTTTATTACTGACTGCTTACTTTGATTTAGTTTTCAGTTTAAATTGAATAGCGTGCTATGTAAAAATAAAACAACCGATTTTTAGTAACATTTAGAATTATTTTCTATACAAACTTTATTTGAAATAAGTATATCGGTAACTACGGAAAGCTGAATATGCTTAAGGGTTATTTTGATAGTTATGGTGGTCACCTATCACCATACAACTGCTTGACGCCTTACATGAAACACCTTGTATAAGCAGGCGGATATCGGAGCTAAAACCTAAACTGTTTTAATCATTGATATAGAGGTATATATTTATTTATCCTAATGGTTTTAATGCATTTTTATAACATACCTATTGACATACATTGAACTTGCATAGAAAGTGGGTAGGCACTCATTCTGTTACCCTACCCTTTAGTTAATGACTGTTTTGTACTAAAATAAAAACAAAAATGTTAAATAATTATTATTGACTAGCGGTACCCTGCGGCTTCACTCGCGTAAATCCGGATCTCAAAAAATATCATTATGACATAAAGCCCAATGTGCTATTCAGATGAAGAAGAATGAGCTATATTACTGTAAAGTTTCATCAAAATCCATCCAGTAGTTTTTGCGTGGAGTAACAAACTAATACTTACATCCATTCTCACAAACTTACGCATTTAAATGATGTTTTAGAAGTACTTACTTTTAAAACATCATTGCGCATTTACGATAGATTTTATCTCAAAAATCAACACCACAAAAACGAAGCCACATTGTGCGTTGTGTTGCGTTGCACGAGCGTTCCGACGACGCAATAAAGGACACACAAAAAGCCACACACGAAAAAATTAAAGTAATTGAAAAAGATATAGAAAATATACAGGAACAATTAAATGAGATCAATAGCACTAGAAAAATTGTACTATTTGGCTTAACCGAAGGACAACTGGAGACTGAATACGACCTGTCCAACTACGTTTCCCAAGTCTTTTCAGACATATTAGATATGAACATTTACCCGTATATAGACGAAGTTAAACGTATCGGCAAAGGCGGAACCACCCGCAATAGACCTGTTTGTATTGAACTATTGAGTAAGAGAATGTCAAAACATATTATACAAAATGCAAGGAAATTTAAAAACACTGGACTAACTGTAGATATGTATCTGGAAGGTCAGAAATTGCAAGAACGAAATAACATCAGAAGACAACTACAAACAGCAAGGAAAAACGGACAACATGCCGTGATAAGAAATAATAAGCTATACGTGAATGGTGTAGAATACAACCCTCTGAATTTGTATCCCGATGAACAACCCAACACCCGTAACACTTCCAACACGAACCCACACGAACCAATGGAACATCAAACAGCACCCGGACCATCAGACGAACACCAGCTGACTGAAATGCAGAGAAAAACTTCCGACAAGCGGACATTTCGTTAATGGCTTATCCATTGTATTTCAAAATATACAAAGCATAGGTAACAAATTAGATCTCATAGAACAATTATTGGTATGTAACTCAAATATTGATTTGCTATTTATGTCAGAAACTTGGAGAGATAAAAACTTTTGCGACTCTGTTAATATCCCTAATTACAAATTAACGTCACTTTTCTGTAGAAAAAAATATGAAGGTGGAGGAGTAGGAGTTCTATTACGAGATAATATGGATTTTATAGAAAGAAGAGATATTGTTAATTTATCAGTAGAATATGTAATTGAGTTTAGTGCAATAGAAATACCAAAATTAAATATTATCATAGTAGGATTATATAGAGGAGACCGCCAAATTAACATATTTTACAAACAAATGCAAACACTTTTAACCAAATTAAAAAGTAAAGACAAAAATAAATATGTAATACTGGGTGGAGATTACAATATTAAAATTAATAGAAAAACAAATGAAACAAATGAGTTCCTAAACTTCATGCGATCATACAACTTTTTACAACTCATTAAAGAACCAACACGGATAACTAACAAAACGGCTAACTGCATTGACTTGATATTTACAAACCATCCACGATTAGTGCAAGAAGTTGGTGTGCACGACTACGGGTTTTCTGATCATAAAGCTACTTACATAAAACTCAACTTGATTGATGAAAACAGTAAAAACCAAGTCTATTACGTACAAAAAAGATTATTTACAAAAACTAAAATAGAACAATTTAAACATTCATTGAATAAAGTGAACTGGAATAGTGAAATTAACACAAACAAAAGTATGGAGGAAAACTACAAGACGTTTATAGAAATAATAACAAATATATTAAATACACACATCCCTTTGACAAAAATAAAAATAAAAAATAGAGTAAAGAAAAGCTGGCTAACTAGTGGCATTAAAAAATCTTGTGATCATAAAAGAGTCCTAAAAATAATTTTAAACGAAACAAAAAGCAAGGTTATTAAAAATTATCTCAATAAATATAACAAAGTCCTGAGGCGAAGTATAAAGGCTTCCAAACGATTACAGTACATTAAACAAATGGAAAAATCCGATAACAAAATAAAAACGATGTGGAATATAATTAACATAAAAACAGGTAAAACTAAACAAAAGGTACTAAAAAATTTAGAACTTAATTTAAATAACATAACAGAAAAATGCCCCATCAAAATATGTAACGCCTTTAACGAACATTTCATCTCGGTAGGAGGACAGACGCAAGATCTTAAAACAAATAAATTAAAATCTCATCCTGTCTTAAATTCTCCGTCTAGATCTATCTATCTTAACCCCGTAAGTCCAGCAGAAATTCGCACGATCATAAAACAAATGAAAAATAAATACAGCTGTGGTATTGATGACATTCCACCTGCTCTTATAAAAAAATGCGACGAAGAATTGGACACTCCACTTGCTTTCCTAGTTAATCAAAGTTTTCTAAATGGCCAATTTCCAGATCAACTAAAAATAGCGTTGATAAAACCAATCCACAAAAAAGATGACAAAACGCTCACCACAAATTACAGACCTATTGCATTATTACCGACATTTTCCAAAATCTTCGAAAAGGCTATGGCCAACAGACTTTATTCCTTTTTAGAAAAAAACAACATTTTTGATGAAAGCCAAAACGGTTTCAGAAAGACCAAATCTACAACCTCAGCAGTTTATAAGTATGTCCAAACTGCCCTCCAGTATATTAATGACCAGAAATGCGCTGTAGGAATATTGCTCGACATGAGTAAAGCATACGATCGAGTCCCATATGACCTCCTGCTACAGAAACTGAATGGATCAGGTATACGTGGACCAGCGTATGACTGGTTTAAATCATATTTAAGCAACCGTAAACAAATAGTTCAGATAGAATATTATAACAGCGACAACAAACAGATAGAAAAAGTACGGTCGGCAGAAAAACACCTAACGGGCTCAATACCTCAGGGAAGCGTGTTAAGCTGCGTACTCTTTCTCCTGTACATAAATGACCTTCCTAAATGCCTTAACAAAGAAACAACACTACCAGTACTTTTTGCAGATGACATATCCATCCTTATAAAATCTGAAAATAGAACAGATCCTAATAACATAATAAACAACACACTAAATAACATAACATCATGGCTTGAAAATCATAACCTGCAGATAAATTTTAATAAGACCAAAATAATTCAATTCCTTCCTTATAATAAATCTCCCCTTAATATAACTACCAAATACCAAAATCAGCAAATAGAAATTGTGGATACTTTTAACTTACTAGGCTTAAACATAGACTCAAATCTAAATTGGAAATCCCATATTGAAAAAATCAAATTAAAACTGTCTAGATTTACATATGCTCTATTTGAAATTAAACACAGTACGGACACTAAAACTGCTATTTCAACATACTATGCATACGCATACTCGTGGCTGAAGTATGGCATAATGTTATGGGGAAATAGTGTAGATACAGACGATTTGTTTAAACTACAAAAAAAATGCATAAGAATTATAGCCCAAATCGACAATACACAGAGCTGTAGACCACACTTTATTAAGTTTGATATGTTGACTCTCACATCTATTTACATCCACGACATAAGTACATTTGTTTTTAAAAATACACATTTATTCAAACAGATAAAAGATACCCATAATGTAAACACTCGAAATAAAAACAAGCTATGGCTACCGTACTCTAGAATCAAAATGTTGAACTGCAGCCCACTGTTCATGGCTATTAAGATATATAATAAACTACCTGATAATATTAAAAAAGAAAACAAACTCAAACCCTTCGCGAAAAAGTTAAAAGCATTCTTAATTTCCAACTGTTTTTATACACTAGAAGAATTTTTTGAACATAAAAATTGATTTAAACTATCTTAGAAAAATATTTGCTCATGCTTAATTAATTAATAAATAAAAAAAAAACCTAAGCATAAATAAAATAGCAATACCAATACATACATAAACTTCATTTTAACTAACGGCGCTCCACGTTAAAGTGAAGACCTCTTAGCTTAGTAATTATTTTCTTACTTTAATTTTTAAGAAAACTATGTAGCTAGAACCTCTGTTTATGTTGCAATACCCGACAGGGTCGTTAAGTATCTAAGCCCTCATTTTAATTTTAAGATCCCGTTACACTTAATGGCAATAAAAATTTTTTGACTTTGACTTTGACTTTGACCATGACAACACAACGACAATGTGGCATCGCTCCGAGGGTATTATTTACAGATTAGATTAGTAAGAGTGTGGTATTATTAAAGTTTGTAAGAGATAGGTAGGTATCAATATTTGGTGGGCGAACACGCAGGCACAGAGTACTGTCCCAGGTTACCTACACTGGAAACGTTAAAAAAATACCAGTTTTTTTTTAATAGGATAAAACTTACTTTCGGCTCGTGGTTCTAATCATCTTCTCTGCCATGACTTCTTTTGAGTTAAAGCTTCTTTTAAATTAAATATGTTCTTTAGTTTTTTTACCAACACTCCGTCTGAAAATGAATAACATGTATTTTTATTTTCAAGTTTTATGTTCCAAAATCCAAAATAATTCGAGTAGGTAAGGTACGGTATATTTCTTATAAGATAGATAACTTACATGGAAATTCTTCTATCAATAGAGCATTATTACATTTTAATTAAAACAAATGTTTTATTACCTGACGACGAAAATTTCTGTGGACTTTATTGCACTTACTGAGCCATTAAGTAACCTATTTTTAGTTTACTTCTAAAGTTGATCTAATCACTCAGTCTCACTCACTATTTGTATTATGCTTAGGCGCACAATTTATCAGTAGGTTCCAAAGTTTAAAATATTCTTAGAAACATCACAATTAGTTAATTGTTCCACGACTTTGCACTAGTTAAAACTACACAAAATACTAGTCGTCATCATACCTAAACACCACATGAAACGAACTAAGAAACTTACTACCCTAGTGTTCTGCTGTTCTTTTCACTTCAATGCTAAATAACATTTACTTGCAATATTAATAGGGGAAATCCCGCATGGACAATTCATATTTCATAGAAAACGCAATTTTTTAAGTGAACGCACACTTATCCGAGCCAAACGCGTCGAAC
>OY757271.1:7037728-7092658 GCA_963584085.1 Pyrausta aurata | reverse complement strand
CGAGCTCCGTTGACTCGTTCCTAAATGGCCGTTTCCGACCTTTTATGCGTAATTAGCGCTAATTAGTCCACTATACAGGATGTAACAAAAGGCTTAACGAAGCCTTCAACCTCACATTCAGTAAATCAAACCAAATCGTATGTAACAAAAATAATCGCTGGGGAATGAGTTTTATTTTATTTTTAGCCGCAATGTATACGCGTACGGAGCGCTCAGGAATAGGGACGGGCACGGGCGCGCACACAATGGACGCGCTTAGTTGTGTGCGTGCGCCCGCGCTTACTCATTGCGTAGTCCACCGTTTATCGGTCGGGTAAGTGCGATTCGGACCCGCGAAAAGAGGGTTCCGTGCCACCCTTAACTGAATTCGGGGTCCACTTACTTCCGCCTAGCAAAAATATCACAATATTTTTAAAACCAAAATTACTTTGTTTTTCATAGTCTTTGTATGAAAGACAAAGTTATATTTGCGGTTGATGAAAACGTGCAATATCTCAAAAACTACTGGCTCTATTCTATCTCATTCAAACCAATGAAAGTTTTTGTTGAGATCTACATATTTAAAAAACAACACTTTCTTTGTTCAAAAGTTAGAGGGGTAAGGGGGGGGGGGGGGGGGCGCCCATTTTACCACTTTTACTTTGACTTTTAGAAAAAATGGTTTTTGAAACCTCAATCTAGTTAGTTTTTTTTTTGTTTTAGTGTAATGTGTGGGAGCCCACCTTAAATGTTCTTTTTTAACTTTTTGTATCTGAATCGGAAAGCGGTAAATAAGATACACCTATTTACCAAGTTTCAGCTGTGTGATTCTAATAGTTTTAGAATGGCTGTGACATACGGACGGACAGACAGACAGTCAGACTTGACGAAACTATAAAGGTTCCATTTTGCTATTACGCTACGGAACCGTAAAATGTACTAAATTTTTAAACATGTTTCTTAAGAAAAACATTACATTAACCAGTGAGCTGTTACTACTACGTATAGAGACGCTATGCCAAGCAAAAAATGTGCGCATTTTTTTGACGAGAACTGTCAACAGACTGACGTGTTCCATAAATTTTGAATGTTGAATATGAAACCGCAGTGGTGACAGACTTTTGTGCCTACTTAACTTAATTGTATTGAATGAATATTATTTTATCAAAATGATTTAATCGTTACTTACTTCGATAAAGTTATTTAAAAACGCTAAAGAAATAAAAGTTTAATAAATAAAAATCTGTAGGTCAAACACTCGAATGATATTTATAATTTTATAACTATTTTTTTTTCATTTTAATTTTGTATACGAAATAGTTCGAGAAAAATACAACTACCAATGTAAAACATCTTATAAGAAATATCACAAAATCGCATTGTCTAACCTCTATTTATATCCTACCTACTTTTCCATTCTGTGCGTGTCACTTTTTATAATCTTTGATTTTCATGTAAAATGGCGGCAATTTCATACCAAAACATTTATAACATTTTGAAAAAATCTTTACGCTGGTTTAGGCTAACATTTAAATTTCTTATCGATGGTAAGTAACGCCGGTATCTTTTTGATTCCTGTTGGTTTTATTTTTACATGTTTTTAAAATGCAAGACGGCATTTTTGTCAAATTAATTGATAAAATGTCACATTAGTTAACGCTACGAGCGGGAGTAAGTGACTGTAATGCCGCGCACTTTTTGCGCCCGTAGTTTGTTCGGGATGTCAGTTCCATACGTAGTAATAGTAGTTCAATGACATTAACCGACTTCAAAATACAAGATTTTTACCTCGGCGCGTTGCCCATGCGCTGCTCGCGCGAGTGCACGGCGTGGAACACGACTGCGCGCGCGCCGCCCGGGAGCCCGAGGATGTTCGTCTTGCTCAGCGGGTCCGGCTTCGCCAGTGGCTGGAAATTACATTACCATGTTACTTATATAGGGTCAAATCATTTTAAGTGATAATATTTTAACAGTAGCTTTGTATACATCATAGAAACAGGACACTATTATTATTTTTTGGAAAATCGAGGTTTTTTTTCTTTAACATAGACTTTTTTTTTAAAACAGCACCCTGACAATTTAAAAGTAATCTACGTCATCGGCTTCACCTTTCTCAATTCAATGCCCAAACCTTCTTTTTCTCAAATCTTAGCATTAATTAATAAAAAAAAAACTAGTAAAAAATATTACCTTCATCTTTAATTTTCTCAAAAACTAGCGGATATAAACCCATAGTTTTCTACAAAAAATGATTAATTTATTGTGCTGAAACGGCCCTTTAAATATTATCACTTAAAACGAGGTGACCTTATATAGGTAAGTCGCTTTCATTGAGACTTCGCTTGCGGGGCGGCGGGCGCGGACACACCCGCCCGCGCCGCTCGCGTACTGCTCTCTCGCATCCTCCCGCGCCCCGCCACCCCGCAGGCGAATTCTCGTTGCGTCGACGCAACACAACGCCAATGGGGCTCCGCTCCAAATGGTAATGGTATCCGTTAACACACATGACGTACCTGCAAATTGTTCTCGTAAAACAGCTCGTTCGGTATGAGCAGGATGTCGGGGTCGGAGCGGAAGTTCTTGACGAGCATCGTGATGTAGTCCGAGTCGTCGGTGTACAGGTTGTCGTATGTGTTCTTCAGCCGCTCCAGCAGGGATTTACCTGATGATTAAGTTTACTTTATTATTTGCGCAAATAAGAAAGCCGCGTATATTATGGTCTCGGGCACACGTGCTTGATACGACGTTTTTCAGCACACTTGCGAGGAAAAAACAAGACTCTTCATTTAGTAAGTTTTTAATTATTAAAACAGTAAAAGATCAATTTTTCGCATAAATACTGTTTGTTACTAAAATAAAAGTTATAAGCCGACTAAATTATATCGCTTTTTCTTCTTCTTATTTACGACTTGGTATTAGGGTACAAATGTAAATTGGTCGGGTTAATAAACTAAAGGCACTCGTTCAATAATAAACTGCAAAAGCACGCGTTTTTAATATCTAGCTAGGATTATGAGCCGAAAATAGGTGGAATAAAAACATCGATTTGAAAAAGTGTGTTGAAAAAAACAATATGCACTTTTTTAGACGGTTTTAGTTTTTTTGCTAAATTTTATTTTATTAATTAATTTGAACTGATGAACGAGGATGGATAGTCGAGAGCTGCTGCTCTGCCGCTGGGACCGCTAGTTCAGAAATAACTGACTGGTACTACTCACCCAGGCCCCGCCGGCTGGCCTCGTGCGAGATGCAGACCGGGCCGAGCTGCTGCGGGTCGCCGGCCAGCACGAGCTGCCCGGCCGGCGCCAGCAGCCCGGTGATGGGGATCAGCGCTGCCGGCTCCGAGGCCTGCGCCGCCTCGTCGATGAACAGGTGCGACATCTGCAGCTTGTGCATGTTCTGGTTTCGAGGGCTGAAGTGGAAACCGGTGAATTAAGAAGCGTCGAAAACAGTTGTATTTTAAAAAATTTAGACAATGTATGACAATTTGAGAGTATTTTTTTATTGAAAGCCATTAAATTTTAGCGGTTTTACTACCTGTAAAATCCATCATACCATTTTTACGCATATATACAGTGGTGGACAGATAATTAAAGACACTTTCAAAATTGTATGTTCATCAAGTTTTGGGTTCCAATAATTTTGTAATATGAATACATAGAAACCAGCAACTGTTGTAAAATAATCATATGGGTTTTACGTATAATTTGAAGTTACTATTTGCCATAACATTGATCTATTTTTCGTAATTTTTGACCTCAAATCTATTAAGAGCAGAATAAGTGTACCAGTGATGTGGACAACTAATTAAAGACACCTAATGTAAGTTACTGAAAACCAAAAAAAACTGAAACTACAAAATAGTCAGTTAACATGAAATTAAAAATAGTCATTTCTCAATTGTATTACAAAGTTTTTAATATTTTGCCGTATGTCGTTTAGCTGCATTTTGACCTTTACTTAGTCCTGGCATTGGTGATATTGGTGGCGTTTCTTGTTATAATGTATTAGATATAGAGTATTTGTTCTAATGCTTTCATAAAAGCGCCGTATAATTAATAAACATTAGCAACATGTCTCGCTAGTGTATTATCTAATACAAGAATCTAAATTTTTTCGATTGTATTGATGTTAGGACTATTATGGTAGCATATCTAAAAGATAGACATTTTCTCTTAAGAAAACTGAGACGGCCGTTGCAGTCGGTTTAGTAAGTCGTTAGTAAGTCTAAACTACAAGATTTTCTAGACAAGATGCTTAGTCAGCTAAGGGTAAGATAGGCTGTTGTTGAATATTATTGTTTAGGTATTCCATCCATGTACTAGCATTTTTTCATAGGTCCAGCAATACGCCTAGAAAATCAACGGCGCACTTTGATGTTTCCTCACTTTATATCTTACAGTTATATGATACATAGTCTTGTTAAATTGTCGTCTCATATACCGTTTTTCGTCGTAATTACATCTATTATTTATTAACATTCGAAAACATCTTAATTATCCACTTTGATTCGGTCCGCGTTGAGAATGTATTTAGGAAAACCGCATCCGTGAAATATTTGGCATATTATAAATTTGGTAACTTATAAAATTTTCTTCAGTGCAAGTTTTCCTCGCATAATCTAGGCCTTATCACTCTTGCTAAAATATTTAACGATCTTCCCGCAGCAAATACTGTCATGAAAATATGCTTTGATCCTTGATCCTAATATTTTTCATCTAGAAATCCCATTCTAGGTCTTTCAGTGGCGTCCTATCCTATCTATCGCATTGGAAACTTTGTAATATCAGACAAATAATAGTTAGTAGGTAGTTACCAACGCTAAAATTATCTTAATGACGCATTTATGAAAGCATTAGAATAAATTCCAATACATGCTTGCAAGGAACTAATAGCACTAATGCCAGGACCGTGCCAAGACTAAGTAAAGGTCAAAATGCAGTTAAACGACATACGGCAAAATATCAAAAACTTTGTAAAACAATTGAGATATGACTATTTTTAATTTCATATTAACTGATTATTTTGTAGTTTCAGTTTTTTTTTGGTTTTCAGTAACTTACATTAGGTGTCTTTAATTAGTTGTCCACATCACTGGTACACTTATTCTGCTCTTAATAGATTTGAGGTCAAAAATTACGAAATATAGATCAATGTTATGGCAAATAGTAACTTTAAATTATACGTAAAACCCATATGATTATTTTACAACAGTTGCTGGTTTCTATGTTTTCATAATACAAAATTATTGGAACCCAAAACTTGATGAACATACAATTTTCGAAGTGTCTTTAATTAGCTGTCCACCACTGTATATTTATGCATAAAAATTGTACACCTTAACAGAGTAAAACACACCATACGTGCTTACTATTGTAGCGTCCCAATCCGAATAAAATACCTAGGTTCCTATACTATCTTCGTATCATTTCACATCTCCCGCGCGCACACGTATGCCCTCGATGAGAGACACGGGCGCGGCGACGGGCGCCGACGCGGTAGACTTCGCGAGTCGTGTTTATTTTTTTATTTTGTTTATTGCACAGACAAAAGTATACGTGAGACAAAAACAATTATTAACTGAAGGGACTATGAATCATGAATAAATAAATTGATTGATTGATTGAGTAGCTTCTTGGTTTAAAATATTGCCAATGTTTTCAAAATCACCCCGTATATTAATATATTATATCCCACAGTCAAAAGGCAGCTTAACAGATGCTTTCTTCCCTGTTGAAAAGTGCTAACATATCGCTACACCGATACTTACGAGGAATATTTAGCGGCGTGCGACAGCGTGGTGACGACGACGCGGTACGTGGACATCTGCGTGTTGCTCACGGAATAGAAGTTGTCGTAGTTGGTGCCGTTCGACACGGCGGCCAGCTCCAGCGGCATCACTGTCCTGTTGCAACAACGCCGCTTTATAAATAAACTGCGAGTTGGACTCACGTACTGAGGGTTCCGTGTTCCAACTTTAACTTACTTCCACTAAGCCAAAATACCACAATATTTTGTGGACAGCAAAAAAAGCGAACTTTGTGTTTAATAGTGTTTTTATGAATGTTAAAGTTATATTAGCGGTCGTTGAGAATATCCCAAAAACTACTAGTTCAATCTCTTTTGAACTAATTGTCGTTAAAAGTATTTGTAAGATCTACAACAAAGGACATTTCGAGAAAAGGAAATAAATTGTGTGACAGGACATATAGAGAAAAGGAAATTTTGCGCTTAAACAACAAAAAGTCTCTTAAATTAAAAAATATGCAGGTAACTGATCAAAAATTAAGTATGTATCAGTCAAAGTCAAAGTCATTTTGTAAAAACCGTGTGATTACAATCTAACGTTTTTAAGTTCGTTAAATTGTAATCTGTCGATTTATTATATACTGTACTAAATTTCATACATTCTAACGTGAAATTTAATGACGAATCATAAAACAAAGTGGTGGGTTAGGGTAGGTGACATGTTCGTTCGTGTTAGGTTGACATGTAAGTACCAATTAAAGCGTAAATGCTAAACCATGTCAAGCTAGTTAACAATAAATCGAGAGTTTACAATCTAACGGATTAAAGCCGTAAGATTGTCTCGCGGTTTTTACAATATTACGGTGACATATCCACTTACCATTCTCTGGACTGTGAGTTAGCGCGCAGCAGGTAGTTGTTAATGTTTAGCACCTTGTTATACCGCATAAGCATTAGGGCGATGTGGTCCGCGGCCATGTTAGAGTCGGTGCACACCATCACTCTGTTTCTGGGGTTCCTTACCACTAGCTGAAAATTATACGATTGTTAAGACTTTGTCGTTAGCACGAATATAAGGAATAAATAAAATAAAAATAATTGAAAAAGCCTTCAGATTCTCAATTATTATTCATGATGATGATGTTTAAAAAAACCGGCCAAGTGCGAGTCGGACTCGCGCACAGTATACGTGAGGAAAAAACAATTTAGGCGGCGTAAGAACGCTCAGATATTATTGTCATTATGTTTAATATTTCATGACTGAGCCCACACTCGCACCCGTGAGCAAACCGACCCAGTATTTTTTGTTAAAGCAGCAACAGAAATACATTATTTGTGAAAATTTCAACTGTCTAACTATTTTTACAATTTTTACCCTTTGGGGCGGAACCCTAAAAAGCACATAGGCAAACATACAAACTCAAGATTGTTTTTACCTGTATTATAGCTTCTACAATGGTCATAGTCTTCCCCGTGCCAGGAGGCCCGAAGACAATGTAGGGCGTCTTCCCAGATGAGCCAGAAACTATGTGCTCGACAGCCGACTTTTGTTCAGGGTTGTCTCTGATTAACTTGTTGTAGAATCTAGAGGGAAAAAAATAAGTTATTATTTATATTATAACTAGCGGCCCTGGCGAACTTCGCTTCAGAGCTTCTCGGTGTAAGTGGTGTAAGGGTAAAGACATAAAGAGGCACAGGTAACCAGGTACCTGGTACCAACTGACTAGTGATGTGCCAAGGCATCTTTTTATGATCTTGAAATATTTTGAAAATTCGTTACAAAAATTCAAATAAGGACTAACTAACACTAGAATATTGTTAAAAACAAGATTCAAATCAGGACTTGACTTGGAAGAATCTCTAAAAATAATTTCAATTCCATGAAATAGCCAACTCGACACATCACTAGTTAGTCGGTGCAGGTCAGTACCTGTTACCCGCCTCTATAATGTCTTCACCCTAAGTCAGAATGCTTTCGGCTAAGTCACGTTAGTGAACATTGCATTGATTTTCTTAAAACTTTTGATTGTCATTTGACCTCTAGATGGTGCTCAATATAAGTTGTTTATTAAATTATATAGCCATATATCGTAATATTTATCGGCTGTATAGATTTCCATGAAATATGGTTCAGAACACTCAGGATAAAATTAATGACCCAAAAAATACTAAACGACTGTCTATGCCTTTGGTATAATCTAGAGACAAGAGCAAACCCATATCATTAAAAAAAACGGTTCATTCGTTTGGGAGCTACGATACCACAGAATGAACAGCCAGACACATTAACTTATAACACTCATCTCTTTTGCGTCGGGGGTTAAATGAAAATTACTCACTTATGAATGGGATAAACGGGCACGGGTTTCTTAATAGGCACCGGGAAGACCCGGCATATTTGCTTGGATGTGAAAATCCTCGAAATGGCTTCGTGCATCCTCTCCATGGGCACACGGGACATCAGGAAACGGATGTCGAACTCGCATGTCTCGCTGTAGTAGTTGCTGAAACTGGAATGGAAATGTTTTTATAATTATATTTTTTAATAATACACCTTCATCTATATTCCGTATGTCAAGAGCACAGCTGAACTATCTTTTTGCCAAGACATTTAGGGCATGTCGATCCCTTGCCACTTCTTTCTTTTTACGCAATCATTTTTTGGTGTATTATACAAATAACAGTGTACAAAAGGTGGGCTTAGTGCTAAAAGAATTTAGGTCATGTTATTATAGTAAAAATCAAAAACAAGGAGATACGTGCAAGAACTAAGGTAACGGAATCATTTATTGCTTTATTTAAAAACCTTATAACACAAATAACAGTGTAAAAAGGTGGGCTTAGTGCTAAAAGCATTCTTTCCCACACCTATAGGTCATGTAATTATAGAAGAAATCAGAAACGAGGAGATACGTACAAGAACTAAAGTAACGGACATAGTTTTGCGAATAAGCTCAAGTGGCAGTGGGCAGGGCCATAGCGCGAAGAACTGATTGCCGTTGGGGCAGATTTCTAGATTGGAGACCCTATGACCAAAGGCGCAGCGTAGGACGTCCACCGACAAGATGGACCGACGACCTTGTAAAGATCGCAGGATCGCACTGGATGCAGACCGCTCACAAGTCACAATCGGTCGCTGTGGAAAACCGTGGGGGAGGCCTATGTACAGCATTGTACGTCCTTTGGCTGATGATTACAGTAGGAGAACGGTAGAGGTTTACCACTGTCGCCATACCACTTTCACACGAAAACGCTTGCAGACAGTATTTAGTTAGTTTTGCTGGGGTGTTTTTCCCTCACGCAATCGTGACGTGGCCATTGTACGAATCAAACCTTGTATCAAACTTATAATACATATAATTGATGTCTCGAAAGCATTTAAGCATACGCGACGGAGTTGTAAATATGTAATCAACAGCGAGAAAATACGCCAGAAAATAAAACTTACTTCTCGTCCAAATCGCCCAAAAGCACGCGGTCGTCATCCATATCTTTAACCATACTTTCAAATGTATAGTTACACTCTTTCGGCTTTATGTAAACCCTGTCACCTGAAATAAGTTTATATTGAAGTAATTTTAGGTAAAGTGCGTCACTACCGCGACCATAGCAGGATACAAATTGTTGCCCAAAATATTCAATTGTAATAATATAAATTGCACTTGTAAAAAGACAACTGTGAACCTGTGACAGACGAGGAATTGAACCCCGTGTCTTACGCAATCCGGGCGTATGCCTATACCACTCGGCCACCATCACATTAACAGTCCTGTTGAATTTTGCAAGCGCTTCTTAACGCGTAGGCTGCGTGACATCATCAATGCTGTGAGATTGCTCTCACAATATCTGAAGGAAAATATTTTTACAAATATTTTAACAATCAGTTAAGATGATGAAAGCCAATTTATAGTTTATTTTTGTTTTTATAGTGTTTTGTCACCATACAAACTTAATAATATAAATTGCACTTGTAAAAAGACAACTGTGAATCTGTGACAACAAAAATAAACTATAAATTGGCTTTCATCATCTTAACTGATTGTTAAAATATTTGTAAAAATATTTTCCTTCAGATATTGTGAGAGCAATCTCACAGCATTGATGATGTCACGCAGCCTACGCGTTAAGAAGCGCTTGCAAAATTCAACAGGACTGTTAATGTGATGGTGGCCGAGTGGTATAGGCATACGCCCGGATTGCGTAAAACACGGGGTTCAATTCCTCGTCTGTCACAGGTTCACAGTTGTCTTTTTACAAGTACAATTTATATTATTAAGTTTGTATGGTGACAAAACACTATAAAAACAAAAATAAACTATATTCAATTGTATGTATGATAGAACGTATGTGAAAAATGAAATTAATATTAAAATATTAAATGTACTAGTTGTCCCTCGTGACTTCGTCCGCGCTTTTTTTCTTATTTTCTATTAATATTTATAGCATTTTTAGATAAATAAGCTATCATATAATACAATATATATTTTATATGATGTATTCTGGCAAATAAAGAATTGTAATTGTATTAATATTTCAAATCGGACCCGAGATTGGCGCGTGTAACCAAATAAATAAACTCTGTAACTTTATAATAATTGGTGTGTTATCTGGAGCATATTAAATATTTATATAAATAAATATTAAATATTTATATTTATATAAGTAAATGTTAAAATTTACCTCGCAATAAAGACGGTCGCTTTTCAGCCAGCCCCGGCACTTGGAGATAGTAACCTTTCTTGTCAATCAGTAGTTTCACACCGAACATGTTGTATTTCTGAGGAAACATGTAAGTGTGTAAAAAACATGTAGAAACGTGTAGCAAACACGTATGGATAATATCAGAAGCATTATCTACAGCACACTTACCCTCAAATTTATCTTGGCTATGATTTCTTCCCACCACAAAAGATGGCGGAAGTAAGTCATGTAATTTTCCTTTGTAATTCCTTCGTCAAATATAGCTCTGCAAGTGAAATATATGGCGTAATATAACTTAGCTGATATATTTTTTAAGCTAATTATTTTCGCGCCTGCCGGTTATATGGTTATTGTCCTATTGGGGGCCAATGCAAATCCAACAATGCAAAAAACCGGCCAAGTGGACAGGCGCACTGAGGGTTCCGTGCCAACTTTAACTGAATTAGGGATTTTTTCTTACTTCCACTTAGCCAAATTACCACAATATTATATTGACCGCAAATATAACTTTGTTTTTCATAGTGTTTGTATGAAAGACAAAGTTATATTTGCGGTTAATAAAAATGTGCTATATCTCAAAAACTGCTTGTTCGATTTCGCTCAAACCAATTTTTGTTGAAAGTTTTTGTTTAGATCTACTTCATATATTTTTTTCAAAATTTTCACTTCTTTAGTTCAAAAGTAAGATGCGGGGGACGAAAAGACGAAAGAAAGACTTTAAAAAAAAATGGTTTTAGAAACCTCAATGTCATTTTAAAAGACCGATATATAGACACCCCACACGTATGGGTTTGAGTAAAAAAAATATTTTTGGTTTTAGTTTCATGTATGGGAGTCCCCCCTTTAATATCATTTTTTTTTCAATTTTTTGTACCTGAATCGGAATCGGCGGTAAACAGGATACACCTACCTACCAAGTTTCAGCGGTATGATGCTAATATTTTCGGAATAAAGTGGCTGTGACATACGGACGGACGGACAGACAGACAGACAGACAGACTTGACGAAACTATAAGGGTTCCGTTTTTGCCATTCGGCTACGGAACCCTAAAAATCATCAATATCCCACCCGTTCTCGATTTATAAGTGGTGTAGCAAACAAGACTTTTTTTATGTACACACTCCAGCCTATCACATTAAAGAGAACAGAAAAGATAGGTCGTTTTTCCAAAATTGGGACGTATTTTGAAAAGTGGTTGTTGCTGTGGGTTTTATTTGTTTAATGGAGTCTCCCTAAATGTGCCGGTGTGTGTGTGCAGATTTGAAGTTCGCATGCAATAATATTTTACCTGGTGCTGATCAGCACAAGCCTCAACTGCTCCATAGTTTCCCGAGGAAGTTTAAGATCTTCCAATGCTTTCTCTTCTAGACCACGGGGTAGGAGTATTTTCAGTAATTTCGGAATCTTGAACGTGTTTTCGTAAGGTCTGAAATAATTTAAATTGTTATTTGATTTTATTACTTACCTCAGTGGCCAGCGGCAACTAATGAGGTGCCATTGCCGGCAACGCCAGGAATATTTATACAACATTAATTGGCAATGTTAGGTAACATTACAATATTTATAATTTTTTTATCAATTAATAATATTTTTTTAAATGTTTCTTTAAATTGCCTAAGTTGCAAGCAACTTAAGCAATGTTGCTTCCATACTTCCACGGCAATGTTTCCGGCAACGTCACATCTGAAGTGGCAACATGTAAAAAGTAAAAAATATTTTTTTTAGAATACTTACATATGGGATATAGACTTTATCACTTGAGTTTTAGTCCATTCATCATTAGTATAAGGGCTTTTAGTTTTTTTGTAAAACACAGGGTTCTCTTCAACCATGACTACCTATAATTAAAAAAAAATAATAACTGCAGTTAAAGGTTTTGGTATGTTTTAATAAAAATCCTGAAAAGAACACATTTCCGATATCTTTTACTATCTAAATATAAAATAAAATCACGTGGGAAAAAATTAAAATTACCATTTCTCTTATAAAAATAAGGTTTCTTATTTCATTCTCTCTCGTCCTAACAAACGTAAACATTATAGGCATTTCATATTGCCCGATATCCATTGCTTGAAATGATACTGAAATCTCCTCTGTAATGCTTGATTCTGTAAATAAAAAATAAATTGAGTTAATACAGACAGGTCTTACTAATAATTTGAACCCTGGTTGTCCTTATTAAAAAAATGTTTATCTGTTACTTATACAAAAAAAACTTTTGATACTAAATCTCTATTAAATTACAAAAAATTGCCTTCTTACATTTATTATGTATGGCACAGAAAATAAAGTTACAACCATATTACTAATTGTTCAAAACATAATCATAATGCGTATAAAAATTTGGTAAGTTATGTCCCATAAAAATACATGTTATTTGAATAACATTAATTACTTTTTTCTAAGATATGTGGCTCTTCTCCAAAAACAAATGGGTGTTTGCTCATCTCAAACTGGGGCTGTGGGTGCCCTAGTTGAAAGCCGACTACAAGTAAATCATCATTTTTGGTATCATTGCTGACACTGAATATAAACTTAACTTTCTGCTTTGGCTTCACCTGAAAAAAAAAACAAATTTTTTACATTAAGAAAACATAATCCAGTACTTAACAGGTAATACAGACATTATTAAAGTAATTTGATTTTAGTCTACTAGTATTTTACATACATTAATTCTGATTTTATGATGATCAGTTATTTCAGTGGAAACAGTTTGATCAGCTGCTCCGTCAGTCACAGCTTTGCCCAAAATGATAACACCTTCTTTGTTTTTACTAAAGTAACGCCTGAAATTAAAATTTATATGGATCACTTAGTATTCATATAAAGTCCTTGCAATCTTTCAAACAAAAATGGGAAACAACTGACACTACAGTATATCAGTAGATAAGCTACACTTCTGCTAAAGTTTTAGAAATATACTATATTCTTAAAGATGAAATAAGAAACTAAATACTGCATTAATACAATAATAAATCTAAATGATTAAACAAAGTTAAAAAACAATCTAAACCAATATACTAAATATTTGTACAAAATGATTATGCTGCTGCAGGGCCCAAATTAACAGAGATTAAGGCAAATTTATAAGATAAGAAGAACTTACTTATTGTTCTTGTAATTTTTTAGAATCAAGTTACAAGCATGTTTTGCTGTTGCTTCATGGGCTATTTCAGCATGTTCATCATAGTGTTCATCCACATTACCACATACTTCACAAAACATTTTTAAATCTGTAAAAAAACAATGATTTTAATCTTTTTCTTTGTTATGCCAAGGGTGTGTAAAGTCAGTTTTTCATTGCTTGTCGAATATTCTAAACAATCTAGTAGACATTCCTTTTTAACGAAATGATTAAATTATGATACACACAAAAATTGGTACCCACATAGTTAATTCATTGTTTAACATGGATATATTTTTAATGAAATAGTTCATTAATTTTATTCACTGATATTAATAAAAGTTGCATAGATTGTTTACAATATTCGACAAGTGTAGAAAAACAGACTAAGTCATTTATCATTATTTTAGAACCAATGTTTTAAAAATTACAAGCTACTATTTATTAAAAACATGCTACATTGTATAGTTAATCAAATGTTATTATAACAGCTGAT
Organism: Pyrausta aurata; assembly: GCA_963584085.1. NCBI lineage: Eukaryota > Metazoa > Arthropoda > Insecta > Lepidoptera > Crambidae > Pyrausta > Pyrausta aurata. The sequence goes on along the minus strand of OY757271.1, from coordinate 7,078,609 downwards.
CAACATTAGTGCTTTGTTATCTTAATTAACTAGTTTAATTGCTGTGGTCAGCTAATAATGTTCAAGCATTTCTAAATGAAGTGGTTTTATCAATACCTACCTACACGCGTCTTTTGTATTTATTATTCAAGGCATACAATACCTACAGCAACTTTGAAACTGTTATTTTTATTTTTCCCGAGTTGCAAACAACAACCCATTGATATTACAAATCACAAAATTGCCATCACAAAATCATATCTCTCGGTGCTAATGTTATCAAAAGAACTATTGTTCTTGTATGCGAAGTTGCTGCTATCAAGCACTATAGGTATTTATTTATGAGGTAAATCCTACATACCTTTTACCGGCGTCTTCCTTGCTTGGATGATATCGGATTACCGGTCAGAAACATTAAATTTGTATTAGCCACTAAACAAACCTAATTTATTTGCGAACGCTCGACCGAAATCCAAAATGAAAAGCAATCAAAAGTGAGCAAACTGCGACCGCGACGAAACCGGACCGGGGCTCATCATTATGAGTTTTTGACAGCTCAACGATTTTTATCAAGGTTATTTATTATTATTACTGCTACAAACAACTACACATAAAATAATTACCTTACAAAACGTCGCTGCGAACTGCTCACCACTAGATAGATTTTAAAAATGGTACAAAAATGTAAAGAAAATCTATTTAAGCTAAGTTTTTGGAAAAAAATCTGGTCTGATGATAAATAAATAAAATCCCCAGCCATAGACAAGTAAAGTAAAGAAAAAAAATACTTAGAAGTGCGTTCCACTTTTTGCACGCGACGAAAGCCACACGAAGGGCTACTTTGGCGTTCCATCTATGGATGAGGGCGGGTGGGTAGAAATCCGGTGGATATTTATCCAATTTATTCCCACCTGGTAGGTTAAAATTGATTTTTACCTAATTAACCCAGGTGTTTATTAAGAATGGGTATTAATTAATTAAAGGACACGGTCGTATCCTGCCCCAGAGTCGTTTTATGTTTGATTAAAGAAAAGCATTAAGAGACTTGACTATATCATTTTGCAAAAAATATATTGAATTTTTAATACAATATTGTTAATTTACTTTGCTTTTATCTAGCGGCATATAAATCTACAAAAAAAATAGGACAACGATTGAATACAATTTCCTGTCCCCCACTATTGTTGTGTTTGGCAGAAAATAGCGGTTTCGAGCACTTATAAGCAAACTGACGACCGCTTAACGAAATGGCATATTGTGTCATACTGAATCTGAATCTGTGTCATAGAACTGGCAGTTAGTTAAATAAGTAAGCGCTCGCAATCGCTATTTTAAGAAGGAAAATGACGTTTGCCTCCCATAGGTACTAACTATAGATGGGCTCCTACCCGGATATAAACCCAGCCACTGGATAAATATCCAATCCACGCTATTTTAACCCACCCGATTTCAATTGATACCGGGTATAAATTAAAGCCTGTTTATAAAAATTAAATGAAATATTTTTAATGAAGTTTGACACTTTTATGGTGCGATTCAATTTCTTTTCAAGTAGTATAAAATACTGAACTATAAAAATGGTATATTTTTATTTAAAACCAAAAAAAACTGTCATTTAGTTGCAAATACAGTGCGTACCTGCATTTTGGCAATCCCAAAGGGGAAGAGTGAGATTGTGTAAGATTAAACAGTTTTACAGGACAAAATTTTATTCAGTGCAGTACATAATGCGTATTTGTAGATTTTTGAATTAAATAAATGAATTTACTAATTTTATAAATATATACATATAATGTGGTTGAAATTTAAGCAAGCTTATCGACAACATTAACTGCAATAATGCAGCCTACCTAACGTATCGATGTGTAAACCATAAAGCGTTTTACGAAATGTCACGTCAACGAGTTATTCTGAAAATACTACGAGAGTATTAAACACATTAAAAAGGAAATGAAGTGCTCAGTAAATTCATTACTTGTCAGCTCTACGATCACACAATGGCCATAGTCACACAAGCGATAAGTATGCAAACAAAAACAATACCTTTCTAACCCGTCCCTTTATCTTTTTAACCTGGGATTGCCACGTGCGCAGTTCTATCGCCGTTGGCTATAACTTGCCAGTTTTGAATGAAATGTCACTGCGCGTAGTGTCTTTGTAATAACTATTTTTACAACTTCTCGACCGACGACGGATTTAAGGTAGTACTGTCAAACATTGAGTGACAACATAGCTAATTGGATGATAGCAAATAAATTAAAAATCAATCTTGATAAAACTAAATTTGTTCAATTTAATTTACCGCAGCAACAAAAACCAAACATTACTCTGAATTATAAAAACCATGACATTGACGAAGTAGATAAAATACGATTTTTAGGTGTGTTAATAGATAAAGGACTAAATTGGAAGCATTATGCTAACTATCTGTGCAGTAAGCTCTGTAGGTTTATTTATCCCCTAAGAAAACTAACCAAAACAATATCTCAAAAAGCAGCACAAACGGCATATCATGGTTTCGTCGCGTCCAACCTCCGGTATGGTATTATACATTGGGGCAATGCAGCTAACATACATTTAACACCCATATTTCGTACACAAAAAAAATGCATTAGAGCTATGTATGGTGTAAACCAGAGAGTCAGCTGCAGACCGTTATTTGCTAAATTAAATATTCTTAATCTTCCATCCCTTTATATATTTCAAATATGCCTATTTGTTAAGCGCTATTATTATCATTTTAAACATAAAGTAAATAAGTATCACCGTAAAACCAAGAATAAAATCGACATTTTGCCCCACTACTTGTCTCGTACAAGTTTCTTTTCTAATAGTGTATATTGTATGGCACCTAAAATATTTAATCACCTTCCCGATTTTCTTAAAGAGCTTACCTTTAATATATTCAAAAAAATATTATTTAAAATCCTAAAAAACAAATGTTATTATTCCCTTCAGGAATATTTTGATGATAAAATCACCACATAATGGTTAAATTATTTATATGTATATATTGTTCCTAATAGTTATAATTAATTATTTATACTTTGAAATATGCTATTTCAAATAAATGTTAGTTAAGATGAATATGTTGTACTGAAGGAAAACAATACTAAGTTTTATTAAATAATTTTATAAAAAAATACTAGTATTGAAACTAGTTATTGTACGCCTTGAAGGCAGGTTATAGTGTTTCAATTAATTTAAGCTTAAGATCTGCTAAATGTACCTATTTTATACCTATAACTAAACAATAAATGGACAGTGTTATGCAAAAGAGTGTCAAGTGACATATTGGTCATTTCGAGATAAACGCGTTTAAAGATTTTCAAGGTCGTCACTTTTAAAAATTGCTGTACATGCCTGGAAATTGGCATAACTACAGAATGAGATGTATATTTTATGCATTTGATGTTCATTTGTGTGAATAATAATTATACAAGTAGATAAATGCAATTAAATAACTTGAAACCTTTTTGCTTTAATAGGATATCGTTGCAAATAATATGCTAAAGGGTTTTAAAGTACTTTAAATCCTTTTTGCAAAACACTTTTAAGAATCCAATTAGTATTAGTTTTATAGTCAAACAGTTTCAACGACATAGTTTTCTATATTCGAATGATTTCTTTATTTATATATCATTTGTTTTATTTTGTAGGAGTTTATAAAAAGCGTTACTTTCAATAATTCTAACGTTCTGGTGTATCCACACACTTTTACTGGATTTTTGCGATTCGTAATGTAATCTGCGTATTCTATGCATTTTGTAATACTTGATTATTAATCAATAGGCTGCCCATAGCGTAATCATCAGTATAAAATACAACTTCAGGTGATAGATTGATCAATCAATACCTGTCATCATAGCCCCGGCGATATATTCAAAAATATTATATTGTTTTCACTTTCTATGTACCCTATACTTCCAAAACCTCAGTAAATTGCTTCTTTTTGCAAGATTTTAATAATAAAAAATACAGATATTTAAACTTAAGACGCTTACATCCATAGATAACTATAATTTTGTTCAAAAATAATAAGATGTCTCCGTAAAATCATTAGAAAATATCTGTATTTTTTAAAAAGTTAATTCAAACTATTTTTACAATATAAACCCCTGTTCTATTATGAGAATTTTGGAATACATGATGTTTTTGCTTAAAGTAGGATGACTTGTCATCCAATTTATTGGTCAAAAATCGAAAACTACGGACTATTTAGTCATTATTTAAAGACCCGTGCAAGAAAAAACGACAGCTGTCTAAACCTGACAGAACAACTATTCAAAAAAGACAATAATTTTAGTATTTCAATTAATAAACATGGACTTGAAACCTTTTTGTAAAAATAAATTCAGCAATAGTAAATCGCTAAACGGTATCAAGTAACACATGAAACCTTTTTGCAAATGTCAGTATATCCAATGGATTGTTTCGCAATACGTTATTTTTGAAATAACGTTTAATATATATTTTTCTGAAGTTAGACCTTTGGGCGACAGGTAGAGGACGTTTTTGCGAATCCAGTGGTACCAATAACTCCATACCTGATTTTTGGTCACTTGACACCCTTTTGCATAACAGTGTCCAAATGATTGATTGATTGATTGATTGATTGACAAATCTTACAAAAATCGCGTAGAGTGCATTTATTGTTATGTAATGCTTTTAATATAAGAATGCTTTAGCAATTAAGGAATGTTATGTCAAAGTGTTAAACGTGCTCAAAATATATTAAACTCAAATACTGATGCAAAACAAAAAATAATAATACGACGAGATGTAGATTTACATTGAGCGCTGTCACCGCTACCAAGTACCCCGTCATCAAGTGAAATATTGCAAAGTTGAGCTAACTCCTTTTGTCTCTGTCCTTTTGTAAGTTATACTCTATTAAAAAAAACGGTTTTTCATACTACTCAACATTATCCGATTATGTTGAAACGAATAATATACTTAATTTATGATTTTAAGAGAATATGATGACTGACTGTATAGCATAAACGATATTTCTAATCATATTGTAGGTCTAGGTATTCATACACAGCCAACTGATACTCAAAACAATGACAAATATAAATTTTGTTGACAAGAAGTATAGTACCCTTAAAAATAAAATAGACGTTCTCGGGCGCGAGGCGGTCGTCGCGAACATCAAGTGGAACGCACCCTCAATTGGGCATGCTCCGATCTGCCCCCTTACTCTGGACACAAAACCCGATCCAATGAATACAGCCATCCCTGTCACACGCATGCACGGCCTGGTATGAGTGACAGGGATGGCTATAACCATTGGATCGGGTTTTGTGTCCAGAGTAAGGCCTCTGAGCGGTAATTTCAAAAAAAAATTCTAGTACGTACATACATTAATGTACTTTTTGACTTGTTTCTTTGAATAATTCTAAGTATTCAGTAGGTACTACCTACCTACTGATACTTGTACTTCTAAGCTACTGCTTTAATTTAATGTATTTATGAATAAAAGTTTGTTTTTGAGAATAAAATCGTAAAATTTAATAGAAATACTGCACTTTAATATGAATTCGAATAATATTTGTTAAAAAATTTAGTTTTATCGAATGGTTTGCGATAATAAAACGCAAATCCATGAATCGTTTTTAAACCACAGGTCACTTTTTGGTCTTCATGAAATGGAAAAAAATAAACAATTCTAATTACTTTTTTACGATCGATGATCAATAGGCCCCTAAAGCCCGGTGTATGTATGTCAAATGTCGATATCACTTGACTTTCGTCTTTAGGCACTGCCTGCACTGAGGAAATTGAGATTGAGACGAAAGGACTAAAGTATACTCAGAAGGTGATTACCTGTTAACAAAAGTGAGAAAATCACAGTCCTGTGAAAACAGATAAGGTATAAGTTTTTTTATCTGTATTCTGTACTGTGCTGTGTTGTGGTATTTTTTAAGCAGGGGTGGGCTGGCTGGAATACTATAAAGAAACATTTTAAATAATTATCTAATTACTTTTATTTTATCACTTTGTCTTGACTAGCATATACATAGTTATGTGCTTCCTACATAGTTATAAAAGTGTATTTTATTAAAAAATGAGATCGTTTGTAACAAATAAAGGTGATTAATATCATAATATGTAAAACTACATTCGTTTATTTATTACTCATAAACTTAATTAAACATTAAATAAAGAAAATGAGATCATTATGCATGCATTAACAGTCAATTAACATCACATTTGTTTGACAAAAATAAGATATTCCATATAGTTTTCTCTAGATATTCATGGATTCTCGATCATTCTTGTAACGACATAAAACATAAAATCCCAACGTACACTACTACGTAAAAGTTAAACTGAAATTGATAAGAATACGACCTCAAGTTAGGTACAGTTAAAATATTGTATGATTTTCATTAACCAACCAACGAAGTATTAAAAAAAACACGCTGACGTCAGGGTTGACGTTCGATTTTGAAAAACTCTGGTCCTAACGGTTTTACGCAGCGCGCCTTGCACGAAGCGGGTACCGCCTGTTTGGGTTGAGGAGCCACTGCGTTTTAATGTCGGCGTTATATTCCAGACCAGTGCACACGCCGAGGTACTTATTGCAGTAGTATCCAGGAGCACACTTCTGGCCGTAGATATCGAAGTCCATTTTCTCGGTACACTGCTCTCGAGGACCCTGCCAATAATAGTTAACGGTTAAATTACTCGATTACTTTCCAACGTGATGGCACAGATAATATAATACTACGTGATGGGTAATCTGAAGTGCTCATCACTATCTCTTAAGGCTGAATTTGTCCCATACTCTACTTTAGGTACTTCCTATAATACTAGCGGTGCTTTCCCTCCGCGATCTATTTCTGAACTATACGACATCATATCAAATAAAACCTATGTTGTATGTATGATTAGATTTTGACTCAGGCTTGGTGTTTTTTTTATTGCACAACCTTTGTACGTACAGAAGGCGTTCTTCTCTTCTCTACTAGTCATATCTACTCTAGGGCTGAGTTACTTTATTTTTACTCGTCTATTTATTTACCCTGTAGCAATCGAGGCGGTTATCGCAGACCTCGTTGACGTATGTGCCTCGCTGACATCTCTTGTATCTTTTATTCCCTCTCGTAATGGGGCAGACCTCGTTGCTGGCTAGCCATTCGCCATTCCGAGCGCCCAAACACACGGGGCATTCTACTAGCTCACTGCAAAACAAATGTAAAATAATCATAGTATCACCACTAAATTTATAAAAAATTCTTCATGAGACGTGTAATAAGTAGATGTTGTATCTTACAAGTTACAACTACTTCTACTAAATATGAATAATTAAATATGAATCCAATGGTTTTAAATAATTTTGTTTGTTTCTCAATCATGTAAAGGCTTTTTTTTATAAATAGTAAAATATTGCTATCTTAACGTAGAAAAATTAACGTAGATTGTAGTCTCACTCATGCGCTTGTGAAAAGCCATGCGTCTTTTATTCGATTTATTGCCTCTACAATACAATGGATGCAGCATCAGCAAAGGTGTCAGACAATGCGGCTTTGCCGGAGAGGGGTATGCTCGGTGTTTCTCTGCACAAGATCAAATGAGGAGATACGTAGAAAATACGACTAGCTCTGTGAATCAGTAAGCTCAAGTGCAGATGGTCGTTGCTGTAGAAAAGTTCTAGGTTGGAGACTCTTCGACCTTGTAATGTCGCTGTGGAACACCGCGCGTGGTCCCCCTCCCGGCCTAACATGTTCAGCAGTGGACATTGGATGTCCTTTGGCTGATAATGGTGATGACGATCTAATTAGTTTTCTTTACCATCTCACCAGTAGATCAACGCAGACGAAACTTACCCTCCCATGTCATCCTGGGGCTCTTCTCTAACGATCAAGTTTCGGGAGTCGTATCCTCCATAGTATGCCAGGCAGGTGCCCGTCGCCAGAACGAAGAAAACCAGGGTATGCATGTCGGAGTTCTGAAACGCCATTCATTCTCATCAAATGTCACCAAATAGTGAGGTAATCATTCATTCATTTTGTTCGAACTTTCATCAAATTGTACGTTGCTACTTAGTAGGTAATAATATTTAAGAAAAGACCGTTTCTGGACTGAGAAGCTTAAAAAACCGGTCAAGTGCGAGTCGGACTCGCGCACGAAGACTTACAATAACAAACGTAGGTATTTTCTCTACGACACAGACATAAAGCTTTCTGACATTTGCAGTATAGCATTTTAGGTAGACAAAATGAGAAGTGATTGGGTTTATTAGCTGCTGCTTAGCTGAAAACTCAATGCAAGTATTGAATTTCGAGCGTACCGTGGCCCAAATATTGAATACTTATTTTTTCTCGATTCATGAGTTTTCGCCATAAAAGCTGTTGTTTGTCTTCTTAACTCATAAGAGTTATTTTCCAATGTGGATCGCTCATGTCACACACCCGAAGATCAGTGACTCAGAATCTGAATAACTGAAGGATTTTATTCCGGTAGGCGGGATACTAAAAATACGTTGACCATCATTGATTTCCCGTAAACACGAAAATATCTAATTGTGACTTTGACGTGGTTATTCATACCAGTAAATAAAAACTTTTACCTAACAAATATTTTTTTGGAATTGGATGCTTAATAGCTTGAGTAGGTAGGTATGTAAATATCACAAGATCACTCGGTGGGCCTGTGGTTCCTTAACTAGCTTTATTGTTTTGTATATTTTTCAGTCTGTCTTATGAACTTATGAATGAAACATTCAAACGCCTCACGTGATTTCGTTGATCACGAGACTGAGGACTAACGTAGTCACGTAGCTACCGATGACACATTTTTTTTCATAACACTTGCACTGTAATGATATAGTGCTTAATGGTAAGGTAAGGTAGATAATGAAAATGATGGTTCTACATATCTTTCCAAATATTTTAAACGCCTAGAAAAAAAAACACCCATTATGAGAGGAAGTAGTTTTTGAGGTTTCTACGTTTATAAATTTTATTTTTTTACATCCAAATATGAACCTGCGTCTATGGTACTTATAAAATGCAAACTGAATCATTTCAATATTGCTTCCAATTCACTCACAAGTCAGTGACATGGGATTGAAATTAAAATTAACACGTCATGGCAATGTTGGTTGAAGGTAGAAATCCCCTCGACCGAGATTATCTCTACATTGGTTTATCATCTCTGGGAGTAATTGAATATTTAATTTAGATTGCTATCTAAAGCGTCTTTGCATGCTGCGATAAATAAATTTGTCTCGTAATGAATTCAATCGCAGTAGTGAGAAGCGCGCACGCCGCCCGCCCAACCGCCCGCCCTCAGTATGCGCATTCATGTCAAAAGCTTCGTACGATTCAGAGGTGTCTACTTAAATTACTGTTCTGTTTAACAAACAAAGTATAGTTACTCTGTGAAGTGCCTGTGTGTTTTTGACGTCGATTCAGTATCTTTCTCGTACTTACTGGATAAAATTTAATTAAAATGGGCATGATTTCAAGAGTGCGCAGTCGTATTAGGAGTGATTCTTTCTCGAAGATTCCGCCTATGAAATCGGAGGACAAAATCGCTAACATTGGTACGTTTTTTGTGTACATCAAGGAATTTAGTAATTATAATTACATATTTTTTTTACGAACAAAGCTGTGTTAAACCTGTGTAATAATAAACCTACACTGTGGTATCGGGTAATTACACTAGCTGTGATTTTTATGTGTCCTTATTTATTTCTACCAGATGCTTAGCTAAAAAGTGATAATTATTTTGACTGGTAAACTCGACCATAATTACTTATCTATACTAAATAAGTTAGAGTTATACTTAGTTAGAGTCCACTTAGTAGCTTTTTTGATAATATCCTAAGTCAATGTCTCAAATGACTGCTATCTAACTATAGATCAAATAGTCGAATACGAAAGGGCAAAAAACGAATTAAAAGAACGATTTTATTTGCGTATTACTATTGTTTGTTTTGATATTCGCATTGTTTATCAAGTCATTATAGTTGCGCGCCATTTGTTTACGCTGAAGTGTTAATAAATAATATGTTTGTGAACTTGCAAGAGATTTTGGAAACCCAAAATATGGTAGGTCCGTGTTCAGTTTATTTATTTGGCAAAAAAACTTTTTTTCTTCGGCTTTATTAATGGCAGACGCTTCGCGATACGTCTCCTTGATTCGTCGCATCAACAAAGCAAAATGAGATCAAGGGTGAAGAAAAACGTAATCTCAAAATAGATGGCACAATTCAAGGAACTTTGACTCTGTTTATACCTCTATATAGTTAGAGTAACGATAGTTGCTTAATGTGCTTAAATAGTATTTATTTTGTCCAAACTACAGAGTACCTACTTTACGAGATTAGTCGGCATCTAGTTAAGTGTTTTTCTTTTTTCGTTTTCTCTTTTTTTACGTTTTCTCTTCGGCTAAATTTTTTATAATGGCAATCTGCGGCCTTCGCCTTGCCAGAGTTCTCTTCTGGTATTGATGCTAGGGATCATTGACACATTGACAGTATTCTTTTTCAGTATGGCTTCTGACTCTGGTGCTGCTGCTGCCTTATTGGGCTCCACGAGGGCTGTTCGTGGCGCTGGGGGGTGCTTGGCTAATGGCTGCCTACACCTGCTTTGTGGTGCCAGTCCTCATCTCCGCCAACTACAAGTACCCTGCGAGATGGTACCCATCTGTGGTCAAATTAGCGCAAGGTAATTTTAATTTTAACGTTTGTGTATTAAAAAATCTTTCTTTCTCCTCTCATATTTGCTTCTTCTTTCTTAGTATTATTCCTTCTGTCATTCGTATGGTAAAGTAGTTCGTGATAAGTACCTCCCGAACTGAGAATGTTTATATTCTCAGATCCCGATTCCCGAACTATACATAACTGCAGATAAGTGCACCTATTCATTTAGAGTACCTACCTATGCTGGCCAAGTCATATTCCTTGAATAGTTTTACGGCTGAGTACCTACCTGTGTAATGATAATAAGCCAGACGAATCACAGCTTCTAACCCTTGGACCTTGACTGGGTTGTATCTCAGTAGTTTATAGATCTATCTAAATAGTTATATCATGAATTGCTAATGCTAGCTAGGATACATCACACGACAAGATGGAAGAATCACATGAGAGGATGAGAAGAAGAAGAAGAAAAAGAACAGGAAAATTTCACAACATTGGCATAATCAGAACCATGTGTCATGCATACAACATGTGTTTTGTAAGTCCATGCGCGTTAATAATAATATTAGGCTCGTGTTGAACCGATGAAAACAGAGACTTTGGTAAGCAGATAGTTGGCATAAACACTGGGGTGTGCCAATTCCCCGACCTATGCTCCGCCTACGCCTTTAGAAAAGATATTTTTCTATGCCGTCATAACACTAGCTAAACAAACAATACCACAAAGATAACTTCTAAATCTCTTCTAAATGGTGTGTTCTACGGTACATCGAAATGTTTTGGTCCTTCGAGCCGTAGTATAACACTATCTCTGGAGTGTTGCGAAGCACGGTGCTTTAAGTGTCTCCACCCGTCACGTAATTGGAATCGGGAACATTGGAAGCTCATTTTGTTTACGATTTCCTGATGCAATCTACATATACGTTAGACACAGCGTAGTTTTGTAGAAAAAACATACGAGTCCGAGGTTGGCGCGTGGCAGTGGACCGTACGTTGTTTATTTATAAAAATAACTGTATGATTGTGTTGAAGTGTGTGTCGGGTCATTGTCGATGCCGAGCTGAATGGGCTTGCGGCGGAAGCTGGCTAGCAGCCAGCCCATGTGCGTCAAACACTTTCTTTTCTGCGTCTGACCGAACACATGGTATGGGCTCTCACACCTCCAGAGTATTTTTGATCGGGTGTCAGTCAGACAGTCAATTCCTGATTGAATGAAAGCTGATTGATAACTATAACTGCAAACCTAAAGCGAAAACTGATAACGTCTTTGTCACCAATAAACATATGCGTAAAATATTTCGATATCCACCTACACGTAATATATCACTATACACTATCGCACAGAAGAAATCGAAATGCATAGAAATCTCTGATTAAGCACTCTTTCTTCGAAAAATAATACATTTCCATTGATGAACTCTTTTCGTATACGAACTGTACGAGAATTATCTCCCCTCCCTGGTAGGTAGTTGGTCATAAAAGTCCATGCTTCAGATGCACATTAAAGATTTTGATTTAAGAGTTTACACGAAAGAATATGTTTGTTTCAGAGTATTTTGTAGTCAATCTCAAGAGTCTGTACACTTACTTTATTTGTGCGGATAAAAATAAAAGCTTTTTGCGCATACTAACAAACATATTGATATAAGTCAATATACGTTTCAACAGATGGAATAAACACATAAACAACACCATGCTGACGAAAGCAAGTAGATAACAAGATATTTTTGGTTTGTTCCAATTTACTCATCCGTGGTTCCAATAAAACCGGTTAAGTGCGTGTCGGACCCGCGCACTGAGGGTTCCGTGCCACCCTTAACTGAATTCAGGGTCCACTTACTTTCACTTAACGAAAACATCACAATATATTGCGACAGCAAAAATAACTTTGTTTTTCATAGTGTTTGTATGAAAGACAAAGTTATATTTGCGGTTGATAAAAATGTGCAATATCTCAAAAACTACTAGTTCGATCTCCTTCAAACCAATTTTCGTTGAAAGTTTTTGTTGAGATCTACATTATATATTTTTTTCAAAATTTTCACTTTCTTAGTTCAAAAGTTAGATGGGGGGGGGACGCCCATTTTACCACTTTGGAAGCGTCTATATCTCAAACCTTACACTTTTAGAAAAAATGGTTTTAGAAACCTCAACATCATTTTAAAAGACCTATCCATAAACACCCCACACGCATAGGTTTGAGTAAAAAAAAAATTTTAGGTTTTAGTTTCATGTATGGGAGCCCCCCTTAAATATTATTTTTTCTTACTTTTTGTATCTGAATCGGAAAGCGGTGATCAAAATACACCTACCTACCAAGTTTCAGCAATGTGATGCTTATAGTTTCCGAATAAAGTGGCTGTGACATACGGACGGACAGACAGACAGACAGACAGACAGACAGACAGACAGACAGACAGACAGACAGACTTGACGAAACTATAAGGGTTCCGTTTTTTGCCATGCGGCTACGGAACCCTAAAAATATGAGAAAATAATTACGTTTAAAAGCAGAGGAGGATCTCTCTCTTTTGAGTAATGTTTATTTAGAGGAATTTACATAGAATTAGACCTGCATGAGACGTACAATTCTTGAAATTAAGGCTTTAACATAAGGCTCAGTTGCACCAACAATCTCATACTAACTATAACCGTCCCGGAACTCAAGTTTTTCATGACAGTTGATATTTTAAGGAAACTTCAAATAGTATGTTAAAGCTACCGAGCTTATATCTGGGCACAAAGATGCAGTAAATGAGGTTTTTTGGATGGAAACGGCTTTAAATAATTTCTTATTACACCTGCTTTTCGACACATTGTTACAATTACAGTATAATTAAAGTTTAATTGGAGGATCAGCTCTTAATACAGGATTAAAGTACTTACCAGAGCCGTTTGTTCAAGACAAGAAGTAATTGTCTGCTGGATGCTGGTCAGCTCTGAACTGGCTGCCTCTGGAAAAGGGTGGACTTTTTATACCACCATTTCTCCATAGAAAAAACTGTCTAGCCATTGACAGCTTAGCAATGATGACCAGGACCACACTATGCATTATGGAGCACCGCCCTGAAACAACCGTAGTTATAAGTATTCATTTCTTTTACGACATTGTCAATGTCAAAGTGTAACTTTATCACTGAAATTTTTGAGTTCAGAGAACTTATTTTGTGTTTCTTGCCTGTAGTTAATTTTGTAAGTAATTACCTTATTTTGGAAACAATTTGTGTCATCAACCTTGTTGTTACAAGGTTTTTTGGTTGAATTCGTTGATGACTTGATGTCCTTTCTATCAAGAGTCACAGGTATTAAAATTATTAAAAAGATTCGATTTTTTAAATGGCGTTGTACTGTATGAACCGTCCATGTCGTTATTACTTAAAAACAATGAAAAAATATTATGTTAATGAACAAAGCGCCCTGAATCGGAAAACGAGATGAAGTGGACAATAGGATGTGACAAGTCGTGACCCTCAACTCAAATTCATGGTTTTTGTTGCTACCCTCGATGAAATGCCTACCTATATTATCGGAAAATTCTTGGTTAGGCTTGGTTGCATCCTAGAATATCGGGGGGCACCGCAGTGCCCCCGCCAAGTCGAGCGCGAAGCAAACACTGCCATACCTACCATCTTTTACTGGAACCATTTCGCCGCAACTTCAGGCCCTTATCTGATCCAATTTGCCTATAACCGCAACTCAGGATGATTTAATAGAAATTTGTCAATAAAGTATTTACCGTTGCCGAGCCTAAGCAGACAGTACCTGTAAATATTTTGATTGTTGGTGCCATGCTATTGGTTGGTTCACTGAGCAAAAATCTTTTCAATTTCTTCTGTTCTCATATAATTTATACATACCTATTATAACGTTGTCTTGTAAGTAAAGTGTAGGTATGCACTATGCAGATGGAAGTCACTATATTTCGAAGTCTACTGATGTCTAGTATTAAAGTTTTTGCACTATATAAAAAGCGGGAAAAAAAAGAAAAGAGAAAAGCAATTGTAACTAAATAGATTCAGTACCAATAATATTAAGTGACATTTACCTACCTTGCTTCAGAAACCGGGCGCCGACTGAAAGCGCCATGCGCGCGCGCATTGGCCGTGCTGAAAACTGCGTATGCGCCGCTCGACCGTGCGGAGAAGTTCTTTTTGCAGATGAACAACCTCTCCACTATGGTCTGTCAGGTAAGACGTTATAAACATTAATACACCTTGTAGGTGTTGAGGTGCCTCAAATGAAGACGGTTGACTTTCATGATGAAGCGTCTTATGTTCTACTCACCAACAATTAATTTGTTTGTTACAGTTACTGATCTTCACCGCATGCGATAGGCTGTTCGTTTCCAAGGGAAAACTGACATCCCTGTACTCCCTGATGTTTTACAATGTCATCACGTACTCCGTAAGCTACGTGCGCGAAATCTGCACCAAGGAAGACTGGTCTCCGTACGTCAACGTGACGCGCCACTCTCGCGTCAAGCACCTCGCCATGTCCGCCACCAAGATCGTGCTGGAATGGACCAAGGCGGTCACCTTCATCGTCACCATCACCTTCATTCTTCTCACTCTCGGCTTGGAGCAAGGCCTCGAGCACTACAGCCCCACGTTTCTATACACCGCCATCACTGGTGTCTACTACTTACTATCAGAGAGGACGTTCCTCGAATTGTGGCCGCTCGGCCTCTCCGCTATGAAGTTTGAGAAGTTGGAGGGTATGGAGGTGATGTACTTCGGAGTGTGGGCTCGCGGAATCACGACGTTGTTGGCGGTGCCGCTGGTGCCGGCGCTCGCGTGGTGCGAGCGTTGGAGGTTAGCGGCGCTAGTGATGTACTTTTGCGTGGTCGTGCACGGTCGTCACCGGCTCGGAGAGGCGCTGGCGAAGCTGAACGAGGCGCGGGGGTCGCTGGCGCGGTTCCGGCGAGCGACGGTTGACGAGCTGGCGACGCTTGAGGACGTATGCGCCGTGTGCCTGGGCACCATGCGCTCGGCGCGCGTCACTCCTTGCGCGCACTTCTTCCATGCTGACTGCCTGAGGCGGTGCTTGGCAACGTCTGATAGATGCCCCATCTGTGTGCGGCCGTACGTCTTCTGCTGATCACCGGCTAATCTTCACGCGGATAAGACTGCTTTAGATAAAATCGACTAGGTTATTCGGGTATTCAGAGCTGTCTTCGAACGAGGATATGTAACTGTGAATAGATATTGTGGAATCAGCTATGTATTAATAGTAAGTTAGGTGTTAAGTTAGATTTTGTAATAAATTGATTAGGTATCTCTTATTTTGTAAGTTTTATACGCTTGTCATAGGTGTTCGTTTGTAGCTTGCTTGCCTTGTCTTGCGCAAGTGATGTTTTTTGATAGCTAAGTATAGCTACCGCTAGAAAAGTTCAACTAAATTAAATCAATGTTACTTAAGTACTTTTCCGGTGTATGACACGTGTATTGTTTTAACAATTTTAATGTACGACACTTGTCTTACAAAAGATACTTCTTTATATGTTAAACTGATAAACTTAGAAATGAAGCCTGTTTTCGTTGCTCTAACTTAAATAATTAGAAAACCCAGAAAAAATATATCTATTCATCCGGTTTTCCATCTAAACCCATATTTTGTATTATAATTTATATCTTAACCACTAACCGACATCTAAATCAGATGTATTATCAGTAAATCTGTAACAGACCATGGCTGTAATATTAACTAAGTATTTTTATACCTACCCACATTTCCACTGGGTCCAAATATGTGTAATTTTGTACGGAAAATCAATATAAAATTTTTAACAAAATAAAACTATTTTATTTTAACGCTCTACCAATACTATAAAAAAGTTCTACACTAGTTAAATGTAATTAACGAAATACATGTTTCAACTAAGTTGTCAAACCACTGATTAAGCTCTCTAGCAAGTGGTTGACTGGTAGATAATGCTTTATGACATTACGTCTGTCTATTGTACAACGTAGCAGTGCAATAATGTTTAAATTAAACAATAAGTTACTTAAAAATATTGTTTGTAATATGGGAATAGTAGTAAATAATGATTTTGACATAATTCCGCCACTTACACCATTTTAAGTCCATAATACAGGGTGGAATTTTTAACGCTACTGACGATTTATAGTCTCAATTAAAAGGAATTTTACAAAATAAAAAGGTATTAACCTTTTTAAAAACTTTTTTAACTGCATTTCAAGATTTTTGAAAATACGTTTTCGATTCGTAGGTACCGAAGAAGTTAACGAAAAACATTAAGTAAATGACATTTAATCGAATCAACACTGACTTTTCTTGATTTAATCTCTAGGCCTCATCATTCATACTCGTACTAACGATTGGTAGTTAAATAATTCGTACATGTGTAAAGGTCTTCTTTGTGCTTTACATTCGAGGCCGCAATAAAATACTTCAAAGTTTTAGCATAAATCTTGGGACAAAAAGCCCGCTTATAGAAACAACAAAATGGTCGCCGCGTTACCATGACATCATGCGGTTACGTCATGTAAACAAAACCGCGGAAAGCTTAAAGCTGCGGTAGACTGACTGATCTACTCTATCCGTCTTTGTTGTTTCTATGCGTCAAATGCGTGTTTTCCTTCTATCTCATTCTAACCCACCAATTTTCCTGTCGCAATGAGCGCGGTTCAAATGCGCGGAGACCGAAATTATATCCGTGGTGGATTCAGTCATCGCGACATGCGTTGTTGTGCAGACGTACGGTGTGATAACAGCAGAGTAGTAGTCTAGTGTGAAAATAAAAAAAATACGTTATCAATGAAAATGTGAATGGTTTGTTGACAAGTGTTATCTTTTGTGCTATCGATAGGAATACATTTGATTGGACACAATTCACTATTATGGTACGTTTGTGTTGCATTACTTAATATTCCAGATATAACATTTTAGTCATTCTTTGAACATGATCTTTGCAACAATTAGAGGTAAAAGGTTTGGAAGAAAGTTGATCCATACCTACCCAGCCCCACATTCAAGACAAATTCTAATTAATCTGCAGCTTAACACATGCAGTATTTTGAATAACTAGTATGGTACTGTGGTCTCCACTTAAACAAGAATACATATCAAGATAGAAGTAAAATTACCTATCAGCCCAGTTAATTTATACCTACATACTTAAGTGGCTACCTAATTAAAATTTTCAGGCTTACTATTGCGTGACTACTACAGAAGTTTAATAGCACTACGTACTGTACTCTTCTACACTGTTCACATAACATTTACTCTTTACGTAATCTCGTAGGCTTAAACATACTAAAAAAAACCGTTTAAAAAATCCTATATTTTAGACTCGACCCCCCTTGAATTTGGCTCATACTTTTTTCTACAGCCTGTATAAGAAAGAAAAAGAGTAGATGTAAGATAAAATGACCACGGATCACTAAAATTCTTTACAGGCTAATAAAGTACGAGCCAAATTCAGCGGTTAAGAGTCGAGTTGAGTCTAGAATACAGGAAAAATTTAGTCTTGTTTTTTTATTATTGAATTTTCTTAATTTTTTTTTATATTTTTCCTGTAATCTATTCTCAATTGACAACCACCACTGAATAGATTATTCAGTGACAACCACCCTCTTTAATTTGGCTCGTACTTTTTTACACCCTGTATATACCTACGTGATATATCTAATATTACAGAAACACTATGAAAATTTTAAAGAAAATTCATACACAAGACGAGCACATAATTATTGTCTGCCTTGAAACTATCGATTTAGCAAAATTTATTGCGAATTTCGTTATCTTCCTTTGATTTACGACAAAAAGTATGTCTGGCTAGTTTATAGTCCTAATGATACCACATCGATTAAAAGTTGCAGTCCTAGCGAAGCGTAGAAATATGGTTAGTCTTAGGCCGGTGCCACACTTGCTGGAAAGGCCGCTGCCTTTGAGTATATAGCCCCCTCAAGGGCCGCTGCGGATCTTACGCGACGGAGCGAGCGCCAGCCAAAACTTACATGTTATTGCATATAAATTACAAACAGCGGGCAAACTACGCGGAGGACCAGTCGCTCCGACGCGGAGTAAATATGCCGTAACTGTATTGGCGCTCCGTCGCGGAAGATCCTCAGCGGACCAAGTGTGGCGCCGGCCTTAGTCTCCGGCTATGGAGCCTTCTTCTTTCAGTGACGCCGCGCCGTCGGGACGCGAATCCTTTGGCAACTTTCCAGATTATTAGCGCAGCCTTTTGAATACTGTCACACTGACCGCTAAACTACACTACTGTAGATTAAGTAGTTAGTATCTTATTACCTACTAGCTTTTGCCCGCGACTTCGTCCGCGTGGAATCGTGACTTCTTTCTTCCGTTTTTTACACATTTACCACTATATCTTTGCTCCTATTGGTCGTAGCGTGATGTTATATAGCCTATAGCCTTCCTCGATAACTGGACTATCCAACACAAAAATAATTATTCAATTCGAACCAGTAGTTTCGGAGATTAGCGCGTTCAAACAAACAAACAAACAAACAAACTCTTCAGCTTTATAATATTAGTATAGATGTTATAATTCGATTAGTCATACACTTTCTTTAAAACTGTATAAATAAATTAATTAATATAAAACAGCAACCATTTGATCCTAAAATAAGTTTTTTAAAATTGCTAATGCACGTGCGGAAATCAGAAACGACACAAAGTCGCGTGCATAAATTAACATTCGGCACTATAAAATGGGACTTTGTCGCGGTTATGAGGAAGCTTCAATGATAGATCTTAGATCAATTATTTCTTACATGACTTAACTTTGTTATTATGTAACACTGTTTGTAACAACTACATATTAATTAAGAGTGATTATAAGCTAGTCGTTCCGTTTCAACTATTTCTATCTACACTTCTTCATAACGATAGGATGTTAACAATGCTAATTATAATATAATGATAATTCATTCAATATTGTGATTGTAGCTGCCTGTAGCCTTGACTTTGAAATGTCTCTAGTTCGCTAGCATTGCAAAGCGTAAAAAAAACTGATAAAAACGCATACCTACCGCATTTGTATTTACAACAATAATGTTGATAAATATACACCAATAAATATGCATCTTTTTGATAGGGAGTTTAATCATTCATTTTTATTAAGTAATTCAAATTGTTTGATGGACAAATTATGACCTCGTGTTGACGCTGCGCGTGCGCCCCTCCACCTCCACTTCACGAACAAAATTAAAGCAAATATTTCGAATGTTGCAGCTTCTTTTAGATTAAATAGGGAATTATTAAATTGTTATTAATTTTAGTTTATTAAATATGATTAACAATGTTTGGAGAGTGAGATTAAAATTTAATACACGTGTGAGTTTTTGATAGGGAAAACCAGGGAGGGAACTTGATTAAACACTTGCTGAATCTACTTGGCTGTATACCCGACTTTTCCTGTTAGTAATTTGCTCTAACAAGGACATTTTAAATGGGAATTCTTACTCAAATTGGTAAGCTACAGTAGTTTGGACTAGGTACTATTGGTTGGCGTTTGGTTACGGTTAGAAATTGGTGCTATTGTGCGCTTGAGGTTTGAGTTGAGGCGATTCAATACATCGTAAGTGTAGGTACTTGGTGTATAATCCGTGGTATAATACTTGTTTAGACTGCAAGCGATGAATTCCGAACAATGCAAAACACGAGTGAGTGAGTTGGTCTTTCTTTATTCCACACGCGAACCGCGTTCGGCTATAAAACCGGTTAAGTGCGTGTCGGACCCGCGCACTGAGGGTTCCGTGCCACCCTTAACTGAATTCAGGGTCCACTTACTTTCACTTAACGAAAACATCACAATATATTGCGACAACAAAAATAACTTTGTTTTTCATAGTGTTTGTATGAAAGACAAAGTTATATTTGCGGTTAATAAAAATGTGAAATATCTCAAAAACTACTGGTTCGATATCCTTCAAACCAATTTTCGTTGCAAGTTTTTGTTGAGATCTACATCATATATTTTTTTCAAAATTTTCACTTTCTTAGGTCAAAAGTTAGAGGGGGGGGGACGCCCATTTTACCACTTTGGAAGCGTCTATATCTCAAACCTTACACTTTAAGAAAAAATGGTTTTAGAAACTTCAACATCATTTTAAAAGACCTATCCATAGACACCCCACACGCATAGGTTTGAGTAAAAAAAAATTTTTAGGTTTTAGTTTCATGTATGGGAGCCCCCCCTTAAATATTATTTTTTCTTACTTTTTGTATCTGAATCAAAAAGCGGTAAACAAAATACACCTACCTACCAAGTTTCAGCTATGTGATGCTTATAGTTTCAGAATAAAGTGGCTGTGACATACGGACGGACAGACAGACAGACAGACAGACAGACAGACAGACAGACAGACAGACAGACAGACAGACAGACAGACTTGACGAAACTATAAGGGTTCCGTTTTTTGCCATTCGGCTACGGAACCCTAAAAAGCATGCGAAATGTGTTGCGTCACTTCGACGCATACGAGATTTACTAATCTCACGAGCACGCTCTACTAAAATCTACTAGACACTTAGATTGAAACTACAAGTCAGACAATTTTGGTAAAGCTAATCTAGTTAGGAGGATTTCATTTAGACAAAATGAAAAGGTTACCACTTGACACGTTACAAATCTAGGAAAAATCTCCAATTCAGGCCTGACAGAACTAAAGACAATCTTAAGGCAACACCTACTTAATTCGACTGTCAACATACTTTTATTACTAAGGTAAGTTGGTTTTTAACCACTGAAATGTACTAGATCAGTGATTATAAGATCACTAATCTACCTAGAGAGAAGCTAAAGGTGGTACCAAACTAGCATTTTACTGCTTTTTGGCACCAAGCCAGTTTTAATGGACAGGATGTTTCTTAATAAAGTCATAATAATCAGAAATCCTCGTCTAACTAAACACCGTTCTAAAACGCCATGTAGGTAAGTATTAAGCTTAGGATTTTATTGGTGTACTAAAAAAACATTCTGCAGTATCACCTAAGTAAAGTATCTTTCAAAATGCGATCTTTCACTACAAGCTCAATAAACTTAGAATACGATGATGAGTTCACACATATAAAGTTAAAATGTCATTTTTCGTACCCATTGATACCTCTGATGCTATTAAATACATAATTACATCAGCGCAAATGATGTCACTTTCAAAGAGCAGTCTTACTAGCCAGCTATTAATCCTTATTTCTACGGCAACAAAGATCATAATTATGTACTCAACATGTATTTATTTCTATTGCATGGTACAATTGAACAGTAGGCGTTTCGAATTGATTGTAGCAAATATTTGTGAGTTTGTATGGCTAGGGTTGACACGCTTTTGCTTTAAACTTTCATGGTAACTAACATTACAATTGATTGTTACGGGATTGCCACCACCATGACGTTATTTTGGTAGCCATCCCGTTACAATCAATTCTAAAGTAATAGGCAGCACTTATCAGCAGGAAAAACAACGAGAGTGATAATGATAAGACTGCTATGGCATTTCAAATCTCTAATTCCAGTGTATTTCATTGTATTCATTATACACTTGTTATTGATTTACATTAGAGGTATTGCATTGCATCTATGAACTTAGGGAGCGCTTTCGCCATTTCGATATCCAATCCTAATTCCAAGTTGTATGTACTTGATTATTTTGGATTTACGAAACCGTTCGTGGCTTGTAGCTAATATTATGTTGATAGCTAGTACTTACGTAAATCGAGATAAGCTAAGAAGAACGTTTTGGCAACCCTACCCTATTTTACAAAAGCTGGCTAGGTCAGCCAGTGTGACCTAGCCAGTGAGACGTGTGAACTCATCGAAGTCGGCTTGAATTTTTGTAACAATACCAACTAGAACAGACTGAAAGGATATATTTCAGTCAACTTTCAATAAACATGAGTGTTGTGTTTTTTTTTAAACTAGAATGATACTTGGTAGGTACATTTGGTTACAGAGTTACTAAAAAGGAGAATGATAAGTTACAAATTGTGACGTTATTTCGTCAAGGAGGAAGCTTTTACGTATTTGCTGCAACGTTCAGCCTGTAAGTTCCTGTAACTCTACAATAAAGTTATAAAAGCAGTGTGAAGTTTGTGTACATACGTAAATACGCAATAGAATATGAATTTCCAGCCTCTTGGGCTTTGAGGCACGCACTTGTAGAATCAATATCGGAACAGTAGGCCTACCGCGCAAGTGTCGTCGGCATCGGCATCGACTTCATTTGACAGCCGACGGCACATTTCGTACCGCGCAACTTCCCAAGCCGAGCTGTCAGTTTAACAATCGACGTCGACGGTGAAAGCACAGATAAGATAGGGCAAAAGAACGAATGAAACGCTATGTTTGACAGTAAATGGTACCGCGCAAAGAAATCCAAACCGACGTCGATTTGCGAACCGTCGACTTGAAATGTCATTTCAATACGGCATCTCATGAGTCGTCGATTTGATTATTTTGTTTGTAAAAACGTTTGATTTTTTCAATTTTAGCCTGCTTTTTTGAATTATTCTGCTTTCTAGCGACTAATTAAAGCACACTTTATCTTTTTATTTAAATACTTAATTATTTTTGGTGTTGTTGTTTTGTTTTCTTTGTGATTTAGAAGGCAGGCGGCGATACCATGGCTTGGGTGGCACTCATGGTGGCTGCGGAGGAACAGCGGCTGAAGAAGATAAACATCAGACGCAGAAGGATGGAGCGCACACAGGCCCGGCCGATGTTGCTTCCCGACAACGATTTCATCGGACGGTTTCGCTTATATAAAGCAAATTTTGTGAGGCTACGTGAAGATATTGTACCACTCTTGACCACAAAATATGTAAGGACCAGTGGGATAAATCCCGAAATTAAGGTACGTATGTATACATGGACAATTGGTGGTTGCAAAATGTAGCATATTCAATGATTCTTCCAGACATAGGACCAATTGTGACCTCATACATATATTCATGTTTACAGATACTGACTGCATTGAATTTTTATGCTACCGGTAGTTACCAAAGTAGTGTGAGGGAAAATGACTTTCTTCACCTGAGCCAACAATCAACATCCGATTGCTTGCGTGAAGTAACAAAGGCTCTCAACACTCCTGCCATTTTGAGGAAATATATACAATTTCCTCGAACCCAGACGGAACGAGTCCTCTGTAGCACTGAGGTACTTAATTTTGATTCTATTGCACTAATGGTAGGAAGTTACAATAAATAAATATTGAAATACCTAATACTAAGCTATTTTCAGATTTAATAAGAAGTTTGGATTTCCTGGGGTCATCGGCTGTATAGATGGGACCATGTGGCTATAATAAGACCAAGCGATCATGAAGAGGCATTCTACAACAGAAAGGGCTACCATTCCCTTAATGTTCTTGCAGTGAGGTATACACTTATTATGTGGACTCATATGGTACTTAAAATATAATTAGGATTAAGTTAAAATACTTAAGTTTAATTGTTATTTAAGTGGACTTATGTGGTCCTTATTAAAATGTAAATTATTATCCTGAAATACTTAAGTTCAAATATGTTATTTATGTTGACTTATATGGTCTTTGAAATGTAAGTATTCTCGGCTGAGTTTCTTGCCCATTCTTCTCAGTAATTGGTGTAATCTAATTGGGTAGATATTTTTTAATAAACGACATTTTAAAAGTGTGAGCTAACCAAACTTCATTTTAAAATTATGATTCTGATTAATCTATGTTACCTCTCCTCTCTAAGGGTGTTTGGAAGATGATTATAGAAGGAATTTTAAGAGTTGGGTTTGATAGAAAAACATTTTTAATAAAACAATTGTTTATATGAAGGAAAACATTTTCAATAGCTTTAGTTAGGTACGGGCGACAGCACATCAAGCTACTACACCGTGGTAGTTTTGATTTACGGCTAGGGGTTCTTGAGTAAAGGTATTGATTGAAAAATAACTGTTATTAATTTCAATACCTACCCAATGTATGTAAACTTTTGTAGAATGTAAGTAAAATACAACGTTATTATTATAGTTAGTAGTAGGTTTTTTATTTCAAGAAGTGTAGCTGCTGCATCCTATTGGGCAGATGCACTTCTCTCCTAGGCCACGACTGAGCGCCCAAGTAGCGCCACCACTCGCTCAAAGAGCGAAATCCTGCACTCGTCAGCCTCGAGCCTGCGCTGGTCCAGGGCAAGGCGGTTTTGCTTCGCCTCCCATGCCCAGCGCGGCTGCGGAATTTCCGCGGGGTCTGGAAAAATAAAAGCGGTACTGAAAACAAACCTGCAGTGCCCTTGTCCATGTCGGAACCGATACTATTTTTAAGGCGGTCAACACAATGCACCGCGCTCCGTCGCAGAGCGCAAGTTTTACAAAGAAAAACGAAACTGCTTAGTTGCAGATAAATAAAAGCATTATGTGCAAAGCAAAGTGTTCGTATCAGACCGTTCACAAACTGTCAGGAGCCTTAACAATTCAGGACTGGTTATTGTATTTCATCTGTTGCTTTATGAAAGTTTACCATGAATACAAGGCTTATGAAGTAAGCTAAGAAAAACAAAAACATACATCGAATGGGATCCGCACTTTCTCATCCTCATCCCCAACACTGCCTGTCTCCCAATGATGTAAAAAATCGTCTCTTCCACTGGAGTTAAAACTTCAGTGGAAGGAGGACCTCCTCCTGTCTCTCCATGAAGCTCACGAGGAGCTACATCGCAGCAAACTTACCTTTCTTGTCGCTGGCATCTACGAAATACATACGAATGAATTCACTATGATAATAATATAGATATTATCTAACAAATTTTGAGTAAGTAAGTAATAAAGTGCAAAACAATGTTTACATTTCCTCAAATATTTATCACGAAATCACAGAATATAAAACGAAATATAAACGTCAAAAAATTATTTAACCGGCTGTCAGTGTCATGTCAACAAACACAGATTATAATAGAATAATAAATTTTACGTTCCGTTACCGTATCACGCGTTTAATGAAAATTGAATAAAAAACACTAAACAGCACGGAATTAAGTGATTTTCTTTATGAAATCAAGTAAACTCAGATAAAATTTTCTTTGGAGTGCTTTTCAACCAACAAAATCGTAAAAATACTTCAAAAACATTTTTGTAATAAATTGAATGTGCTGCATAGAACGGACCGCAAGTCGACGGCTATTTTCCATTCATTCTCGTTCTCGACGCTCGGCAAATCGACGCTAAATTATTTGCGCGGTACGGATTATTTGACAGCGTCGGCATCGGCATCGTTTTCGACGATTCAAGTCGACGGCACTTGCGCGGTAGGCCTACTGAAGTCAAGCCAAGTGAATGACCTTCCTGCGCACATTGCCCTAATTTTAAATAATATATCTTCAAAGTCAAAGTGAACAAGCTTCTTCTGGGTTAGCTCGCTCCATCGTAGACCCTGTCTTTGCCCAAACTTTTGTAGTCATGAATGAGAAAGCCCAAAATAATCATCATCATCATCAAAAAAAATAATGATGAATGAACGATTGAAAGATCATTATCAGTCAAAGGAACAAAGGTCTCTCCCACGGCTTTCCACAACGACCGGTTGTGATGGGTCTGCATCCAGTGCGATCCTGCGATCTTTACAAGGTCGTCTGTCCATCTAGTCGGTGGACGTCCTACGCTGCGCCTTTTGTCGAAGGGTCTCCAATCTAAGACTTTTCTGCCCCAACAGCCATTAGTTCTACGCGCCACAATGAACAAAACAAATAAATAAAAACTAAGAACATTAATGTGGGTAAAAACGTTTTTCGATAAGTAGCAACACTAATCAATCAATTATTCTAAGAATGGTAGGCAGGTAATCAATGGTTTTCGGCCCAACCCATAATTTGTGTATTGTAGATGACTATTTTATGCAGTAACAAATGGCAAAGCAATCATTTTATTAGACTAATATCTTTTATTATGCGTTCATCGATGTCAGACTTAATAGAAGGTTAAAGAGATTTAACAGCCTCCTTGCCTTTTAAACCCATAATGCAGGTGCTTCTTATTTATAAACTTGGCTTTTTAAAACGCTCCTAGTTAAAGGAGTGTACTTTTTAGACTAGATGCTATAATACGGTACATTTCTTTTATATTTTATTGTTTACAGGAATAATGGTGTGAACAAGTACCATGACGTTGCTCCTTTACGACTACTGCGAGTTAGAAGAGCGGGCGGCGAAGCACCTAAGGGCATGGAAAGGTAAAAAATGGCTTGGTTAGTTCCTATACTGAACTCTAAAATTGCTGTAATCCATACTTTCTTAGATACATACTTAGATAATTAAAGTCCATTTTGTCGGAGTTTTAAAACCTTTAGAAATAACTTTCTATCATCATCACATTATCATCATTATTAGCCGGAAGGATTCCACTGCTGAAGATAGGCTAACGTCCTACTCGTATACGCACCTATTTACATACTTGACTGACTGGACTTGGTGACTTTGCAAGGGGGTTCCAAATTTTAGGAGGTGAATCAGACCATCAATGCCTGCAAGCATTACTACTATTGGGCCATCGTTCAAACCCTAATTTTTTTTTATAACTGGCTGATATTGGGGAACCAGAAATTTTATTTAAGGTTTCGACCATGACCTCATAGTAGATGTTGTTCATATTGATGGTCTCATTCACCTCCAAAAATTTGGCACTCTCTTGAATTGTCACCCTACAATAAAAAGAAAATATTTGAATTACACTCCTACTAATTGATACACACGACCTAATTAATATTATGTCGATCTCCTGAGGCTATCACTCTAATTATGTTAGCACTCTGGGGAGACCGATATGTGGGTGGTACCTACTCGTATTGTTTCCTCATCCTTGAGAGACGATACCTAGATCTGCGTCTTTTTTAAATGAAACTGGTTTTATTTTTATTGATTTTATTATAATAATATATGATAACGAAATGAAATCAACTAGAGACGAATGTTATGTGCGGTGCGAATGTTTATTTTAGAAAGAATCTATCAACGTTCACAAAGAAGATTTAAGTAAAGTCTATTTTATTTTTATTCCACCTTTTACGTCGTAAGTAGAGTTAGTTACTTTTTACGCCTACATCCTCAACTGATTTTATAAAGTCCATTCCAAGGAGTTCGTTTAAGGCAAAATTTATTTTTCGTTTTTTAGTTTTAGTAAGTAGATACTCTGGTTTAACTGTCTTTCAAGCGATAACATTGGGCATGTCTTTTAAAAGTCCTTACTTTATCTTGTTTATTTTATCATTCCGCTCAGTGATTCACGATCAAGATATAAATTCTGTTTTATTCATTGTGTTGACACACTTCCGTGGAATGAGGACGACCGGCTGAAACTTGTGAAAATGTTATTTACAGCCGAGGAGATTATAAAAATGGAAAGGTTTGCGTAAACCCCACAGCTTGAATAATAACGTCATTTTAAACAGTTAACTTTTGAACTAGGAAAAGTAGGTCAGCAATAATTCTTGTGTTGCTGTTTAGGTGTTACAGAATGCACGTTACCTATTTTTCTGACCTATGAATATTGTTCGACTAATTCTTACTAGCAAATTAACCTAATTTTTCTGACCTATGAATACTGTTCGACAAAATCTTAATTCTAATGTTAAAATTCGTTTGTTCCAGTATGGCACCTAATACTTTTCTCTCTAGCTGCCATTTTCGGCGCAGCCAACTACATTCTCCTACAGAAAACTATGCAGTTAGTCGGCGATAACTGCGTATTGTACCCGCGGGAATTAGAGTTCCACGTCGTTGCCCGCTACAACTACTCAGATAGAGTGGAGACCAATATAAATTATACGATGGAAGTCGAGCCACCCAATAGAAGCATAGAAATTGGCTCTGCTCAAGACATCACCAGTAGTAATCTCTCAGAGAAGAATGTGACGAAAAGAGAAGTTTCTGATGCCGAAATGGTGGATGAGGTAGAAACAACGGATACGAACGTGACTGTTATAACCGGTTAGTGCCACGAAGTTGCTGCCATGCAATCTTTATCAGCGTACATGTTTATGGAACTGTGTTAAAAAGCGGAAATGACTCATTTTTCATGAGCATTTTAGATATGGTTTGACTTTGCTAAGCCCGCAGTTCAAAATTGAAGGTCAAATTTCAATGTGAATTTTAGCAATGTTTAGATATCTTCATGACGAGTTATTATTGCGTTTGTATAAATAAATTTGTTATTTTTTCTTAGCACTGGTACGGACTCTCCCTGGCGACTCCTCAGTCACTCGCGTCACCGTAAAACTGATCCCATATCGGAAGCGGATCACGAAAATTAGAAAGAAAAGAAGTTTGTTTAAATTTCCTCAAAAGTGTGTTTCGGCTTAAATTGACCACTGCTAAAGTTACGTTTGGTTTTTACTAACCCTATTCAAAATTTACTAATCACTTTGTACCGTGATCGAGATGTTAATTTGGCCTAATTAACTCGCTGAAAGAAAACAACTTAACCAGTTACTTAACCATATTTTTAATCTTAGAATATGAACGTTTTTTTTTTACCAAGACACGTTTTACTGAAATATCTGTTTCCTCGATTTCATTAAAGTTCTTTCAAACTTGTGGGCTACGTGGGCACCTAATAAGTTGTTTACAGACACTAGACCCTAGTAGGCGATTGATTACTGCTAGCACAAGACCGTCTCCGCATTATTATATTATTTAACTTATTAACATTTCAAAGATCTATTTAACATTGTCTAACTATATTATATTACAGGGAACCAAACCCATCAGCTGGTGCTGGACACCTCGCGGTCGCTGTTTGCATCAGCAGGGGACTGTCAGTTCGCGGAGTACATGCCCGTCATGTCGACTATCTGCGCACTGCTGTGGGTCACCCTGTTCACCATGTGCCCTGGCGGAGGAAGAGCTAGATCTGGGTAACATACCTCTACACATAGGGTTTCAAACTTATTTCTTCTACTGCTATATTTGGGAACTAATCCTCCTTGTATTCAGTGCCCTCTCGATGACTTTATTATGAAAGCAATTAGCTATCGCATCGAATCATGGAGGTTATCAAGTCTACTAAACTTGATAGATAGATCAGATCATATCCCATGAGATAAGATCTGGCTGGCCAATAATGTGCCTCTGACCTTACTCAAACAAAACATTAGTTACCTAATTGGTTAGAGTGAGATAATCGTGAAGACAACAATGACAACGTAACTTTTCTCTCACATGGCATGGCTAATTAAATACACACAGATTACAATCGATGGAAAAATACTCGCAGTAAAATTGCACGTGAGTACACACACGCACAGCATGCCGCGACGGCTCAGAAAACTCTGGAAAGGGCTCGAGGAGCGATTCAACTGCTTTGTTAGGTCGGCAACTTCTAGCAGTTGAATTGATTTGTCTGCCGAGCAATACGTATGCGCCCGTTTTATGTAAGACGTTAAAAAGTATGTATATAGTTTTTGTTTTTGTTTTCAGGCTTCAACAGCCTTGGCGGATCTTAACGCCAGCACTACTCTTTTCCCTGGTCCTGGTGGCGCTCACGGGGCACAGCTTCTCGCGAACAAATAGTGGTCTGCAAGCCTTCTGCGCTGCTTTTGCAAACATCACTAATTCTACTTTGTTAGTACCTACATTTGATCGGTTGTGTTTTAAGATTTTTATCAACGTAAATCAGATTTACGGGTCTCTGACTGATGGTACTCTTCTATATTTCACAACATTCAAAATGTAAAAAGCGTTTGCATGAAGTACCTATCAGATTTAGAAAAAAACAAAATTGACTTACACACAATCCTCAGGTGTTCATCAGTGGATCCCTTCCTCGAGTCGAGCTGGTATACATCGTGGCGCTTCGGCGCACGCGCAGCGGCAACACGGGCGGCCAGCGCAGGCGCGTGGGCCGCGTGGGCCTGCGCCGCTGCGCTATTGCTTGCGCGCTGCCTCGCCGCGCCCGATTTTGTCGTCAAGCGCACGGGGGCGTACCTCAAGGACCCTCATGGGGTAAGGGATGAGGGAGAATTATTTTGTAATGGTCGATTTTTCTGATACATTTTCAGAGCAGCTCTGCTGTGGAAATAATATGTAGATCATAAAATTGCTAGTTGTAGTGCTCCCACTAAAAGGAGATAATAACAAGCTTTTGAGAAAAAGAGCGGCACAACTCAAAAAATATTTAATAAGCCAAAGATTTTCATACGTGATACTATTTCTTTATCTACCTCAGCAATATAAAGTAAGAAATTAACTGCCTTGCTATCAAGAGGACCAATTTAATCGGGCATGCTTCTGATCAATGATATTATTCTACAGAAACTAACGCAACACCTGAAGAAAGGCCGCCTCTCCCAGCAAAGTCCACCTAGCTCCCCCGGGCGGCGGGATAACGCGTCTGTTTACTCCGAGCCGACTGCGACTACGGAGGTGGCCACGGCGTCCGTCGAGCCCGGACAGGACTCCGCCCCCACCTCGCTTACGGTTACCCCGGTTAGAAGACCTGGCCACACCACTGACAACGCGGACCTCATCGAAATGACTTACTCGCCCCGAGAGCGGAATCTAGCTCAATAAATAAATATAAGGCTGTAGGATGGATGAGTAGGTAAGCGTTTGCTTACGCGCCAAAAAATCCGTTCCAGTAGTTAACGGTTTGCTTGAAAACTTTTGAAACTTTCTTATAGCATCAAGGGCCCAGAAAATAGTGGGTTAGGCGTGTTTCCGTTGAACTAAACGTTTTTATTGCAAAATACCGTGAAAGGGTCTGCAGACTGACCAACTCAATCCAGATCAAATCAAAAGAAGGTGAGGAGATACATTTGGTAAGACTTTATCGAATGAATGAAACAGAGTCATCTATATACGATGAATTAATATTTGTAAGTATGTTTAAGAAAGTTCTGTTAATGACATTAAAGCCTTTTCTAACCGTGGAAACGTTGTTCTTATTTATTTTCTATGACTGTTTGTTGTTTTGTTTTTAGCCCTGCCGCCTGAGAACGAAACTAAAATAAACGATACAGCTTTGGAAAACCAGTTCATGATTCTATTTACAAAAAAAAAAACTACCTTGCTGCGAATATACAGGATGGCCAAAAAGTCGTGGATCAAACGAAACAGGGCGATAAAGGAGGTAATTGCCAACAAAAAATCTTTCTCCAGCATGGCCATAACTTCATTGCACGAAAAGATACGAATTATTTTAGTTTTTTCAATGAAACTACCGAATTTTTTACATTAAAATCAAAAATAAATATTTTTTTATTAATAAGTTTTACGGCTTTGGACGTATCCTTCCTGCCAAATCTTCAATGTTGCTATTATTTTCTAAGCTTTTTTACCCATATTTTTGTCTTGTCGACAAATTTGACAATGACAGCCGATGTGTCAGTCAGGATACGTTCCATTTGCAGTCCGCAACGTTTGCCACGCTCGCGATCGCGAAGGCCTGCTTTGCCGGTCCACTTGACGACACGTGGCCTCTCGCTGAGGAAAGCGCTGAGGGAACGTCTGATGATGACTAACGCCCACGCACGACGATCCAAGTCAATAGGGTGGGTTCATGGAACGGAAGTTCATTAGTGCCAGGCCAGTTATCTGAAGTGACTTAAGAACTTTTCGTTCGAATGTTTTTCTTAATTGATTGATGACAATGTTGATAAATCATTAAAATATTTATTGTAATAATTTCTATAACCTTATAGCACTACTGGTATATTGCCAGCCTTGAAATTAATCCCAAATGCTCACACACACAGCCTTGTATGTGAGCGTCCACTTGAATGAATATCAAACAAATTCAGCGCAGCCGGCTCCGCAAGTGGATCAGGAATAAGGACGCTCGTGAGCACAGTCGTTGCGGGCTGCAAGTGGTACGCACCTTCACCCTCAGTACAATGCCAGTGACAGCATCTGACTGACAGCAAAAGTCAAAACATTGAAAATTTTGTGAAGTGAATGCGTATCGCAGTGTTATTACTCCAATTTTAATAAATGTGGAAATACTAGACTACAAGCCTAAAATTGAAAACATTTGGAAACTATAACATGATATCTTATCGCCAGGTAAACCATCTCCTAAGGCGTCATGTCTGTAATCAGCTGTTTCGGATGACTCACAATGACCAATTAACAGCTAAGCTATTCCCATTGAAAAATAGAAAATTACTGAAGGTGCATGGCAATGATGCTCCTGTGTTTTTGCAAGGGCTCATCACTAACGATATGCGACACTTTGAAGAGAGCGCAAAATCGATGTATGCCATGTTTTTGAACAACAAGGGTAGGGTACTGTACGACACACTGATCCACAAATGGGATAACGCAGAATCATTCATGATAGAATGTGATCTTGAAATCCTCTCTATGCTTCAAAAGAATTTAAGAATTTACAAACTAAGGAGAAAAGTTGAGATAGAAGATGTCAATCAGAATTTCAAATTGTGGGCTCTAATCCCACAAAGTGATGATGCAATCAATACAACAGACAACTTACATAGCAATATTAATATTTATAAGGACCCTAGAATTTCAGATTTAGGATACAGAGTGTTATCATCTACAAATGTAGATGGTGCTCAGATTGTTGAAAAAATATCCAAAGATATTATTATTGAAAATGATGATGTCGGGTATCAATACCTTAGATATAAACTGGGTGTCAGTGAGGGTGCAAATGATCTTCCCCCAGCCACTTGTTTCCCTCTTGAAGTAAACTGTGATTACCTTCATGGAGTCAGCTTTCATAAAGGTTGTTATATTGGACAGGAGCTGACAGCAAGAGTCCACCACACTGGTGTTGTTAGAAAGAGAATAATGCCTCTAAAGTTTAATAAGATTGTAGAAAATGATTTGGAAAAAGATTCTACCTTCGCCAGTAGTAAAAATCCGAAATCAAATTTAGGGAAGCTGAGAGGTTTTGTACATGATTATGGTATAGGCTTAGTTAGAATAAAAGAAGTTATGGATGCAAAAGTTTTAAATATTGGGAAATATACTGCTGAAGTTATAAAACCATCCTGGTGGCCTATTGAAGCCCCTAAAGAGAAAATTGCTTCAAAAGTTGAACAAGAATAATCTACATGTGCTTTTCATATGTAGGTATCCATGTAAATTCTGTACCTAATTACAGTTGTTTGACAAAATTACTGATTATTAACAAAACTTTTACCCTACAAAAACTTAATCATGGCTTTTGTTACCCATTTACCAAGTGTTTGAGGATCTCTTGATAGACTATTTGTTAATTTCTTTTTCAGTTATTATAATGGAAGAAGTGAAAACCAAAGAAGAGGCTGTTCAAATTATATATGACTTCAAGTGCACATCATGCAACATGGAGGAGCAGGCTCACTACAAGGGGACAAACCCACCATTTTCCCGCAATGTTGTGCTAAAATACCCAAGCTATGTGATGAAGGACCCATTTAGCCCCCCTGGCAAGGGAGAAATCCTAGTACTTGGTGCTGACTGTGCCATATGCAACAAAACTGTTTGTATAAGCAAAGAATGTAGTTTATTTTATTTAAAAACGTATTGTTTGGCTTGTGTGAATGAGTCACTAGATGAATTCCCAAGTGAGATTAGGACGAAAATAGCACAGTTAAAAAATAGGAAATAAAATTATTAAGTCAGTATTTTTGTTTTCTTTTTTGACATACTCATTTAGTGTGTTGCCTTCTTTAATTTTAATTTCTTTAGTTTTAAAACCTGCTAGAACACACTGTAAATAGAAGTCTGATGGAAAATGAATGCATTCAGAAATTACAATTAGTAATAATATTTACAGGATAACTTTACGTTTACTTTTTTTTTAATATTTACCTCAATTAAGGCTAAGTTGCTTAGACTTTTACTTATATTCCAATTAAAAAATAAGGTGATAATAAATAAAAATTAAGTTGATAATAATACAATAAAACACAATATTTTATAAAATACTGTTTACTTTGGCTTACCAGTCCGATTTACAGTATTTTTTATTAATTTTCACAAATTATGTTCAATAACACAGTTATATTTGACTGAAAAACAATTCTCAGTATCGTAAAACTAAATGTATGTAATTATAATACACATGTAGAGTGTCCCCTTACACAAGCTAAATCGAAATGTGGTGACCACTAGCCTACTGAGACGGTCACCTAGCGCCGCTCTTTTATGGAAACGTAAATAATCTTAAAATTAATAAAAAAAAGATAATTACAGCATAGTTATATTAGATTATATATATATTAATAAGCTCTAAAATCAGGACAAAAGTAAATACATTTTGTTTCCCAGCCACTCGAATCTGTTTGATAGCACCACATTATATTAACCCTTTTACATTTTTCCAGTGCCTGCTGTCTCACCACACGACGAATTATATAATTAATGTAACACAAGTCAATAACAATTACACAATGAATAAAGTACATACAAATCATTATGATATAATTGAGACTTTAATATTGAATAATTCGAATTCGGTTGAATATTATTGCTTTTTGTTTCTATTTCCACATGCAGCTATTGACAGACAAGATGCTTATTCGAGAAATACAATACGCTATAGAAATCTAGAAATTAAATTATATTTACTAATATTCTGTCAAGTATCTAAACACAACCAGCCTTACCACAAATCACTTAAACAAAGTTTTAGGCACTGTTTAACAAGATTTTAAGAAAATCCTTACCACAAATCAGTTTTTGGCGCTAAAACACTCTTTTAAACAGCGTTTTAGTTAAACACCCTCCCCCCTATTTTATCTTGTGTTTAACCTCAAAAAATAGACAGATTGACATTTGACAACTTGACTTTCGTTTCGCGGTAAATCAAATTCGTGCTTTCCTATAGGAAATAATAAGGATGATTGATTTCACAACAAAAAACGTCTTTTTACAAATGAATTGAAAACGCGCTCTTTCTTTACAAACTCCTGTCAAAAAGTCAAAACAAATCAGCCCCCTTACTCTGGACACAAAACCCGATCCAATGAATATAGCCATCCCTGTCTCACGCATACACGGCCTGGTATGAGTGACAGGGATGGCCTTAACCATTGGATCGGGTTTTGTGTCCAGAGTAAGGCCTCAGATTCTTCTCATTCTTCTGTCATTACAACTTTTTTTTAAAGATTTGGGTTTTGTTACTATTCAGCCATCTTTCAGGAAGCTTTTGTTCATTTACCCTGAAGTGTGTTGAATGCAACCTGCGTATTATGAAATTTAATGAATGAACTAAGTGAATGGATGAATGTTTGTATCTAAAACTGGTGTTTAGCTAAACACTGCCCAAATATCTATTTGTGGTACAAAATGTTAAACACTGTTTTAAACCCTTTTTAAATTTAAAACAGTTTTTAACTAAACATGACTTAAAACCAGTTTTAACGGATGATTTGTAGTAAGACTGTAAAACGTTAACTAAACTTGTGATGGATCAAAATACGAGTTGAAGTATCAATACTATAAATTTTACAAAATGGACATATTCTATAAACATCAAAATTCTGTAGTTCGTCGATGCGTAGTCTATTATAATTTGTATAGGTATACTACGCGTTTCTGACATTATGTGCCTTAATTAAGTGTTATTTCTTAGCTATTTGGGCAGTGTATTTAATTTAAACGATTTTGCCTCAACACCATAACATTTATGTACTTACTATGTATTTAACATCCAAATAAAAACGCTTTTAAGCCTAGACACTAGAGAGATGCACGTTTTAGTCAACACATTACGAAATATTGTGTTGGTCAGTGGCCTTCTATAGGAGCAAATTACCAATTTAACCGTTTTCAAAAATTGTTTTTCTCATGCTTCACACAAAAATGAGTTTTATTTTATGCATTACACTATGACAATATACCTAAAGCGACTTTGACGACTAATTGTACTGGGCTTAAATTCTTTACGGTCCGCAAATAAATGAAAAGTACGCGCCTTGGACGGGTGATTTGACTTATTAATGATTTTGTTACACGTAAGCTCGGATTCGATCATCGTAAGCGTTTAGTACAATATTATTTCTCTCTACCAGGTTACACAAAATACTTATCTTAAACTTAAAAACCTTCACAGCCGTAACACAATAAGCGATTTTGATGTGATGCCAAATAAAGAGTGATCAGTTATCAGTTGATAAATTTAGTATAGCAAGTTACACGAACGAGTAATCAATGTATCGTATACATTATAACTGTTTATAGAGAAATAATAATTGTTTAAAAATTACATAATTCACGCAGTAATATTTATAAACGTCCGAACCGCATTAAGGGGGGATTCTTTTTTTCTCATAAATATTCGATATCAGATGTAGTATTTATATATTTTTTAAAGAATGTAGTGCTACAATTGATATGATTCATTATAAAATTATCGCTACAACATAGCTAGATCGCGGAAGTAATCAATAGTAACGCTTTTTGTGTCCGCACGAGCATTGTTGCGGGTGATCTATCTATCCATTTCTTTGCTATTACTTTAATCAGCGCAACACGATCGCATTGATATTAGGGGCTAAGATACCTGAAATAAATGTTTTTTTTAGTGAATCAGCATCGTGGCGGAGCTCTTATAATCCGAATAGTATTGACAAAATCGATATAAGAGTAACTTGTAAGGTAACCAGAAAGGTAAAACAAGCAGTTAGAGTTGCAAAGTAGTGTTTTATAAAACAGGAAACGAAAAGTGTTTTATGTGGTCGTTAAAAAAACCTATCATGTTGCCGTGAATATTTCGAATGATTAATTTATTTTAATTCATCGCGTGATAGCTACCGCACTGCCCATACAAACGTTGAGAAGAAAGTCTACAACTAACTTTATAAAATAAAATAAAAAACACTATAAAACTACTTCTTCATTAGTACAAAATAAGTAAATACAATTTACAGCTTTCGTTTAGTTATAATATCAATTTTTTACGCATTTTTTTTAACTCTTTTTAAACAGCCATAGGCCACAGGATCAAATAAATAAAGTACAGGATCATATACTAGGAGATTGACGGATTCGACTAAGTAGATACTATAAAATAATAAGAAAGCCGTAAATAATAAATACTTCAACATTTGCCCTAATTCCAATCATCATAAAACCTATCAGTCGCATCGATGTCTTTCAAACACATCAACATAGTTTTGAACAAAAAACTTGTCCCCATACGATATACTTTTTTTACATACAGTTCCAAACTTAATAAATTGGAATATGTACATAATGTTTTTGTCATAGGTGTATTTGTAAATTCGTAACTAAAAACAAATGTACAATTAAAAGGTTCATATTACCCTTGTCAGATAGAATTCCGATAGACTCCACCTAAAAATTTAGGGAACACGCTTCTTCGCAAACGGGCACAAAATGCCATAGCCAGTGTTGCTCACCTTTGGAATGTATGCTAAACATCAATGTATACATTTTATGCAATCAGTAGTTCCAAGTAAAAACGTATCACGAGAAACAAACACGCACAATACATCGCCCTATGATATCAATCAAGAACTTAAGCAACAACTACTAAGTCAATTTTTTACACAATAAACTTATTTATTAAACGACGAAAACATCAGTTAAACATTTCTTCACCATTTGCACTTTTCAACATATCAATATATTAATTAATGACTTATGAGATACATAATATACGAACTAACATACGATAAGTAATCAATAGATAGTTTCATTGTGTATTGAGCTAGTCCAAAATAGAATTTAATAAGAGTTCAAGTAAGTTGTGCAATGTGATGGAGATCCCCTGTTGTCGCTTATGTGAATATTGAATTTAATTAGATTTGTCAGTAAATTGATTCCAATCGACCGACAATTACTTTAGGCAACACTAGAAACAAGAAATCCGTAAATAAGTCAGTTCCGCCTCTCTTCATGTCACACGTTACGTAAATTAAACAAATTTATCGTTCGGCAGCGCAGAAGTGAGAAAAGAAGCGAAAGTGATACGAATTATTCGTTCCCAGTGTAGCCTGCGCTCAAATCAGTGCAGAAGGTCAAAAATGTCAACAGTACCTCACCCTCTTCTTTTGAGTAAACAAGGGATGTTAGTCACATTTTTCTGCTTTTATTTGAACAGTAATGCATGGTTCTATTTGCCTCAAAGCCTCAAAATTATACATTATGTAAAAAAATACCGATTCGAGTTTGGCTAGTTGTAATTCGTCACATGTATAAATAGCTCTCGGGAGAGATGATAACACCTTTAACTGATCTATCGGGCAGAAAAAAATTGAAAGAAATTGAAAAAAATTGATTGACTAATGTGGTTTGTAATGAAGATGGCATCACGCAAGTTCCTATTTGACTCTAAGGTCGTCAACTTTCGTGAAATAGGTCACATTGTCTTATGGTGCTAAATATTTTACACCTTGACCTTATCCAAATGCAAGATCTTTATTTTTGGTAATCTGACCGAACGTTTAACAGCGTCGCTGGCCACTTTCAAGGTCTCACAAAGTAACCGCGTCCAAGAGAAGTTAGAACGACATAGCCTGCTACTTTATAGCATATAAAAACGTATGAACTAGACGTGCTGTAGTGATGTCATAAGCGAATCTCCATAGAGCCATAACTACCAATTGTTATAAACAACAATTTGTTTCACAGGATTTTGGACTTTAAATACAACCGATTAGATCTGAGAACGGAGACACTTGATAGTGCATCGGTAAATAAGCAATGAAATATTTTCACATTTCTAATCAACAACATTGAAACCATATCATTAAAAGATGTCGGTTAGAACTCAGAGAGGGAGACACATAATAATACATGGTATAGATATGCAACGAAACATTTTCACTTTCGATACAACAGAGAGCAACTAATTCCAGTGAATATAAAGATGGAGACTGACTCGAGCATGATGACGTTACGTAACACACGGGGCTAGCGATTTACATACAACTTTACTAGATTAAGTGTCACAACGCACTGTAATGACTACTATATAAATTTTGCCGTAACGTTACGTAACAAAACTCTGTTGCGTGTTAACGTAACATTCTTTGCGAGCGGGCGTTACTTGGCTGTGCGGTTCTGCTTGCAGTACTAGCTGAACAATAAAATTTTGCCGTCACATATCGTTACGTTACGATGAAATGTTCCAGGTCAGTCTTCGGCTTTAGGCAACGGTTACAACATCAGTTTGGTGTCAGTCTAGTCCATCAGTCTGGACTGATATCATAATGATGGACTATTTTCACGGTATAATTTTCATCAGTCTGTCAGTCCGCGTAGGTTACACCGCTGAGTTGATATTACTACGTATAGAAGATATACCAAGCAAAAAATGTGTCGCAGACAAGATTATGACGTATACCTTGAATTTGAATTTTGAATATAAAACCATTTGTATGGGTTGATGAGAAGTGGCATCAATTCATGTCACACGAGATTTTTTCGCGATATCAGTTCCATACGCTAGTAATAGTAGTTCAATTGGTTACACGAACATTCTCCGATCTGACAAGACTGATGCCTGCACGAGTAGCCTTTGCCAAATACAACAGATCTCTGAAGCTTTATCCGATTGATATAAGAATTAGAACCTCATTACATACGGGTTCCACGGGTGGTTATGTAGCGTCGTGTCGGCCGCGCGTGTGTCGCGGCGCGCGAGTCGCGGCTACGCTTCGGGCGCGACGTGGTGCGTCGCGGCCAGCAGCGCTTGCGCAGCCTGCGCTAGAATCGCGCGCGTGTCTGTGGAACGTTAAGTTTTAAAGTTTTAACGTTAAGTTATAGTTTGTTTCTGAGTCCATCATTGCGGAACTGAAATAAGGTGTTTGTTTATTATTTCAGAGAGACACTAGTAAAAATGATATCTGGGACATACAAAAATACAGATCTTGTCTTGTTTCACATCGTCATATCTGGCCTCAGTTGTGTAAGGTTGACTGACAGGCTACTGTTGAAGCAATATTAGCCGATAATTGTTTTTTCCCAAGTGGTTAACTGGTAGAGAATGCCCTAAGGCATAAGGCATAGCTATTAGAAATGGCATGTATTTTTAGCAAGGAGCTGATTATTTGTCACTTGTCAGTTTTACAAGTGTGGGTTTCCATTTAAAGTTAGTCAAAAATAAAAATTTCTGTCTTCTTGATCAACCCATATTATGAAATTAAACTATTGAAAAAAATACTAACTACAAACAAGTTTTGGCCATGTTCGGCACAGAGTCTTTCTAAGACTTTTATAAATCTAGGTTAAATCCACCAGTTGTAAAACTCACAGTGCAATAAAGTGATAAACTGTTGAATTAATTCAGGGCTCGTACACGTACCTATGTTCCTAGGCGGCGCGGG
>OY757271.1:7008130-7037528 GCA_963584085.1 Pyrausta aurata | reverse complement strand
ATCCAACGACGAATTTTCTTTTTCCACAACTAATTAGCGACTAATTAGCGGCAAATTATCCCCCTAGTCGAATTTCGATAAGACACTTTCAAAGACGTTTTCACGGGGCTGCTCCGCTAACTTCATATGAAGTTAGCGAAGCATTCAAAAAACAAAAAAAAATCCAACGACGAATTTTCCGTTTCCACAACTAATTAGCGACTAATTAGGGGCAAATTATCCCCCTAGTCGATTTTCAATCAGAAACTTTCAACGACGTTTTCACCCAAAAAACAAAAAAAATATCCTACGACGAATTTTCTTTTTCCACAAATAATTAGCGACTAACTAGCGGCAAATTATCCCCCTTGTCGAATTTCGATAAGACACTTTCAAAGACGTTTTCACGAGACTGTTCCGCTTACTTCATATGAAGTTAGCGGAGCATCCAAAAAACAAAAAAAAATCCAACGACGAATTTTCTTTTTCCACAACTAATTAGCGACTAATTAGCGGCAAATTATTCCCCTAGTCGAATTGCGATCAGAAACTTCCAAAGACGATTTCGCGAGGCGGCTCCAAAATCAGAAACTTTCAAAGTCGTTTTCACCCAAAAAACAAAAAAAATCCAACGACGAATTTTCTTTTTCCACAACTAATTAGCGACTAATTAGCGGCAAATTATCCCCTTAGTCGAATTTCGATAAGACACTTTCAAAGACGATTTCGCGAGGCGGCTCCAAAATCAGAAACTTTCAAAGACGTTTTCACCCAAAAAAAAACAAAAAAAAACCAACGACGAATTTTCTTTTTCCACAACTAATTAGCGACTAATTAGGGGCAAATTATCCCCCTAGTCGATTTTCAATCAGAAACTTTCAAAGACGTTTTCACCCAAAAAACAAAAAAATCCAACGACGAATTTTCTTTTTCCACAACTAATTAGCGACAAATTAGGGGCAAATTATCCCCCTAGTCGATTTTCAATCAGAA
Organism: Pyrausta aurata; assembly: GCA_963584085.1. Classification (NCBI taxonomy): domain Eukaryota; kingdom Metazoa; phylum Arthropoda; class Insecta; order Lepidoptera; family Crambidae; genus Pyrausta; species Pyrausta aurata. The sequence continues at coordinate 7,036,556 of OY757271.1, read as the reverse complement.
ACTTTCAAAGACGTTTTCACCCAAAAAACAAAAAAAAATCCAACGACGAATTTGCTTTTTCCACAACAAATTAGCGACTAATTAGCGGCAAATTATCCCCCTAGTTGAATTTCGATACGACACTTTCAAAGACGTTTTCACGAGACTGTTCCGCTAACTACAAATGAAGTTAGCGAAGCATCCAAAAAACAAAAAAATCCAACGACGAATTTTCCGTTTCCACAACTAATTAGCGACTTATTAGGGGCAAATTATCCCCCTAGTCGATTTTCAATCAGAATCTTTCAAAGACGTTTTCACCCAAAAAACAAAAAAAATATCCAACGACGAATTTTCTTTTTCCACAACTAATTAGCGACTAATTAGCGGCAAATGATCCCCCTTGTCGAATTTCGATAAGACACTTTTAAAGACGTTTTCACGGGGCTGCTCCGCTAACTTCATATGAAGTTAGCGAAGCATCCAAAAAACAAAAAAAAATCCAACGACGAATTTTTAGTCTCCACAACTAATTAGCGACTAATTAGGGGCAAATTATCCCCCTAGTCGATTTTCAATCAGAAACTTTCAAAGACGTTTTCACCCAAAAAACAAAAAAAATATCCAACGACGAATTTTCTTTTTCCACAACTAATTAGCGACTAATTAGCGGCAAATTATCCCCTAGTCGAATTTCGATAAGACACTTTCAAAGACGTTTTCACGGGGCTGCTCCAAAAAACAAAAAAAATATCCTACGACGAATTTTCTTTTTCCACAAATAATTAGCGACTAACTAGCGGCAAATTATCCCCCTTGTCGAATTTTGATAAGACACTTTCAAAGACGTTTTCACGAGACTGTTCCGCTTACTTCATATGAAGTTAGCGGAGCATCCAAAAAACAAAAAAAAACCAACGACGAATTTTCTTTTTCCACAACTAATTAGCGACTAATTAGCGGCAAATTATCCCCCTAGTCGAATTGCGATCAGAAACTTCCAAAGACGATTTCGCGAGGCGGCTCCAAAATCAGAAACTTTCAAAGTCGTTTTCACCCAAAAAACAAAAAAAAACCAACGACGAATTTTCTTTTTCCACAACTAATTAGCGACTAATTAGCGGCAAATTATCCCCCTAGTTGAATTTCGATAAGACACTTTCAAAGACGTTTTCACGAGACTGTTCCGCTAACTTCATATGAAGTTAGCGAAGCATCCAAAAAACAAAAAAAAAATCCAACGACGAATTTTCCGTTTCCACAACTAATTAGCGACTAATTGGGGGCAAATTATCCCCCTAGTCGATTTTCAATCAGAAACTTTCAAAGTCGTTTCCACCCAAAAAACAAAAAAAAATCCAACGACGAATTTTCTTTTTCCACAACTAATTAGCGACTAATTAGCGGCAAATTATCCCCCTAGTCGAATTGCGATCAGAAACTTCCAAAGACGATTTCGCAAGGCTGCTCCGCTAACTTTATATGAAGTTAGCGGAGCACTCAAAAAAACCAAAAAAAAACCCGACGACGAATTTTCTTTTTCCACAACTAATTAGCGACTAATTAGCGGCAAATTATCCCCCTAGTCGAATTGCGATCAGAAACTTCCAAAGACTATTTCACGAGGCTGCTCCGCTAACTTCATATGAAGTTAGCGGAGCACCCAAAAAAACCAAAAAAAAATTAAACGACAAATTATTTTTTTCCACAACTAATTAGCGACTATTTAGCGGCAAATTCTCCATATAGCGATTTATCGGTTTGTCGTGGGTGCTCCGCTAACTTCACGGTCATATCTAGCTTAATAAACTTAGAATACGATGATGAGTTCACATGAAAAAGTTAAATGTCCTCCTTCATACCTATTGATTCCTCTGATGCTATTAAATACATAATTACATCAGCGCTAATGATGTCACTTTTAAAGAACAGTCTTACTAGCCAGCTATTAATCCTTATTACGACGGCAACAAAGATCATAATTATGTACTCAACATGTATTTATTTCTATTGCATGGTACAATTGAACAGTAGGCGTTTCGAATTGATTGTAGCAAATATTTGTGAGTTTGTATGGCTAGGGTTGACACGCACCACTTATGTATTTCATTAGACAAGTAATAGGTTGCTTTAAACTTTCATGGTAACTAACATTACAATTGATTTTTACGGGATTGCCACCACCATGACGTTATTTTGGTAGCCATTCCGTTACAATCAATTCTAAAGTAATAGGCAGCACTTACTCGTATCAGCAGGAAAAACAACGAGAGTGATATGACTGCTATCAAAGAATATATTTACTAACGTAAACCTATGCTGCTATGGCATTTCAAACCTCTAATTCCAGTGTTTTTCATTGTATTCATTATACACTTGTAATTGATTTACATACTATTGCATTGCATCTATGAACTTAGGGAGCGCTTTCGCCATTTCGATATCCAATCCTAATTCCAAGTTGTATGTACTTGATAATTTTGGATTTACGAAACCGTTCGTGGCTTGTAGCTAATATTATGTTGATAGCTAGTACTTACGTAAATCGAGATAAGCTAAGAACGTTTTGGCAACCCTACCCTATTTTACAAAAGCTGGCTAGGTCAGCCAGTGTGACCTAGCCAGTGAGACGTGTAAACTCATCGAAGTCGGCTTGAATTTTTGTAACAATACCAACTAGAACAGACTAAAACGATATATTTCAGTCAACTTTCAATAAACATGAGTCTTGTGTTTTTTTTTTAAACTAGAATGATACTTGGTAGGTACATTTGGTTACAGAGTTACTAAAAAGGAGAATGATAAGTTACAAATTGTAACGTTATTTCGTCAAGGAGGAAGCTTTTACGTATTTGCTGCAACGTTCAGCCTGTAAGTTCCTGTAACTCTACAATAGAGGTAAAGTTACAAAAGCAGTGTGAAGTTTGTGTACATACGTAAATACGCAATAGAATATGAATTCCCAGCCTCTTGGGCTTTGAGGCACGCACTTGTAGAATCAATATCGGAACAGAAGTCAAGCCAAGCGAATGACCTTCCTGCGCACATTGCCCTAATTTTAAATAATATATCTTCAAAGTCAAAGTGAACAAGCTTCTTCTGGGTTAGCTCGCTCCATCGTCGACCCTGTCTTTGCCCAGACTTTTGTAGTCATGAATGAGAAAGCCCACAATAATCATCATCATCAAAAAAATATGAAATGATAAATGAAAGATGAAAGATCATTATCAGCCAAAGGAACAAAGGTCTCCCCCATGGCTTTCCACCACGACCGGTTGTGATGGGTCTACATCCAGTGCGATCCTGCGATCTTTACAAGGTCATCTGTCCATCTTTTCGGTGGATGTCCTACGCTGCGCCTTTGGTCGAAGGGTCTCCAATCTAAGACTATTCTGCCCCAACAGCCATCAGTTCTACGCGCCACAATGAACAAAACAAATAAATAAAAACTAAGAACATTAATGTGGGTAAAAACGTTTTTCGATAAGTAGCAACACTAATCAATCAATTATTCTAAGGATGGTAGGCAGGTAATCAATGGTTTTCGGCCCAACTCATAATTTGTGTATTGTAGATGACTATTTTATGCAGTAACAAATGGCAAAGCAATCATTTTATTAGACTAATATCTTTTATTATGCGTTCATCGATGTCAGACTTAATAGAAGGTTAAAGAGATTTAACAGCCTCCTTGCCTTTTAAACCCTTAATGCAGGTGCTTCTTATTTATCCTGCTTATTTGACATTCTATGGTTCTAGCCTAGCAGCCTAAAACTTGGCTTTTTAAAACGCTCCTAGTTAGGACAGGTGTACTTTTTAGACTAATTGGCATGCTATAATACGGTACATTTCTTTTATATTTTATTGTTTACAGGAATAATGGTGTGAACAAGTACCATGACGTTGCTCCTTTACGACTACTGCGAGTTAGAAGAGCGGGCGGCGAAGCACCTTAGGGCATGGAAAGGTAAAAAATGGCTTAGTTAGTTCCTATACTGTACTCAAAAATTGCTATAATCCAGTAGTAGATAATTAAAGTCGATGTTTTTTCGGAGTTTTAAAACCTTTAGAAATAACTTTCTATCATCATCACATCATCGTTTTCAGCCGGAAGGAGTCCACTGCTGAAGATAGGCTAACGTCCTACTCGTATAGGCACCTACATACAGGGTGACTTTGCAAGGGGGTTCAAAATTTTAGGAGGTGAATAAGACCATCAATGCCTTTTTTGGTGAACTCAAATAAGCTAAGACCTATAATGTACAGTCGCCAGCATATCAGGTTACCTATTTTTGTTGCAAACTAGCCCTTATTACAACTGCATAAGATAGCGCAATTTTTTACCTTGACGTGCTGTTGTCCGTACACTCAAAATACGCAAATAAACATTAATTTGTATTTGGATTTGCAACCATTACTACTATGTATGGGGCCATCGTTAAAAACCTAATATTTTTTCTGCCTCTTCATACATCATCGTCAATATAACTGGCTGATATTGGGGAACCAGAAATTTTATTTAGGGTATCGACCATGACCCCATAGTAGATGTTGTTCATATTGATGGTCTCATTCACCTCCAAAAATTTGGCACCCCCTTGCAATGTCACCCTGTATAAAAGTAAAAAGAAAATATATGAATTACACTCCTACTAATTGATACACACGACCTAATTAATATTATGTCGATCTCTTGAGGCTATCACTCTTACTATGTTAGCACTCTGGGGAGACCGATATGTGGGTGGTACCTACTCGTATTGTTTCCTTATCCTTGAGAGACGATACCTAGATCTGCGTCTTTTTTAAATGAAACTGGTTTTATTTTTATTGGTTTTATTATAATAATATTAATGATTTATGACGAAATGAAATCAACCAGAGACGAATGTTATGTGCGGTGCGAATGTTTATTTTAGAACGAATCTATCAACGTTCACAACTGTTCACAACGAAGATTTCAGTAAAGTATTATTTTATTGTTATTAAATCTTTTAGGTCGTTGAGTTAGTTACTTTTTACGCGTACGTTCATCGTCAACTCATTTAATTTAAAAGTCCATTCTCCAAGGTGTTGGCTTAATAATAGTTCGTTTAAGGCATTTTTTAGGGTTCCGTAGCCGAATGGCAAAAAACGTAACCCTTATAGTTTCGTCAAGTCTGTCTGTCTGTCTGTCTGTCTGTCCGTCCGTATGTCACAGCCACTTTCTTCTGAAACTATAAGCATCACATAGCTGAAACTTGGTAGGTAGGTGTATTTTGTTCACCGCTTTCCGATTCAGATACAAAAAGTAAGAAAAAGTAATATTTAAGGGGGGGCTTAACAATTTTTTTTTTACTCAAACCTATGCGTGTGGGGTGTCTATGGATAGGGCTTTTAAAATGATGTTGAGGTTTCTAAAACCATTTTTTCTAAAAGTGTAAGGTTTGAGATATAGACGCTTCCAAAGTGGTAAAATGGGCGCCCCCCCCTCTCTAACTTTTGAATTAAGATAGTGAAAATTTTGGAAAAAATATATGATGTAGATCTCAACAAAAACTTGCAACGAAAATTGGTTTGAAGGAGATCGAACCAGTAGTTTTTGAGATATTGCACATTTTTATCAACCGCAAATATAACTTTGTCTTTCATACAAACACTATGAAAAACAAAGTTATTTTTGCTGTCGCAATATATTGTGATGTTTTCGTTAAGTGAAAGTAAGTGGACCCTGAATTCAGTTAAGGGTGGCACGGAACCCTCAGTGCGCGGTTCCGACACGCACTTAACCGGTTTTTGTTTTACTTTTAGTCGATATATACTTAACTCTGGTTTCTGTCTTTCAAGCGATAACATTGGGCATGTCTTTTAAAAGTCCTTACTTTATCTTGTTTATTTTATCACTCCGTTCAGTGATTCACGATCAAGATATAAATTCTGTTTTATTCATTGTGTTGACACACTTCCGTGGAATGAGGACGACCGGCTGAAACTTGTGAAAATGTTATTTACAGCCGAGGAGATTATAAAAATGGAAAGGTTTGCGTAAACCCCACAGTTTGAATAATAACGTCATTTTAAACTGTTAACTTTTGAACTAGGAAAAGTAGGTCAGCAGTATTCTTGTGTTGCTGTTTAGGGTGTTAGAGAACGCACGTTACCATTATTCTGACCTATGAATATTGTTCGACTAATTCTTCTAATATTAAATTTCATTTGTTCCAGTATGGCACCTAATACTTTTCTCTCTAGCTGCCATTTTCGGCGCAGCCAACTACATTCTCCTACAGAAAACTATGCAGTTAGTCGGCGATAACTGCGTATTGTACCCGCGGGAATTAGAGTTCCACGTCGTTGCCCGCTACAACTACTCAGATAGAGTGGAGACCAATATAAATTATACGATGGAAGTCGAGCCACCCAATAGAAGCATAGAAAATGGCTCTGCTCAAGACATCACCAGTAGTAATCTCTCAGAGAAGAATGTGACAAAAAGAGAAGTTTCTGATGCCGAAATGGTGGATGAGGTAGAAACAACGGATACGAACGTGACTGTTATAACCGGTAAGTGCCACGAAGTTGATGCCATGCAATCTTTATCAGCGTACATGTTTATGGAACTGTGTTAAAAAGCGGAAATGACTCATTTTTCATGAGCATTTTAGATATGGTTTGACTTTGCTAAGCCCGCAGTTCAAAATTGAAGGTCAAATTTCAATGTGAATTTTAGCAATGTTTAGATATCTTCATGACGAGTTATTATTGCGTTCGTATAAATAATTTTTTTATTTTTTCTTAGCACTGGTACGGACTCTCCCTGGCGACTCCTCAGTCACTCGCGTCACCGTAAAACTGATCCCATATCGGAAGCGGATCACGAAAATTAGAAAGAAAAGAAGTTTGTTAAATTTCCTCAAAAGTGTGTTTCGGCTTAAATTGACCACTGCTAAAGTTACGTTTGGTTTTTACTAACCCTATTCAAAATTTACTAATCACTTTGTACCGTGATCGAGACGTTAATTTGGCCTAATAAACTCGCTGAAAGAAAACCACGTAACTATATTTTTAATCTTAGAACATGAACGTTTACTGAAATATCTGTTTCCTCGATTTCATTATAGTTCTTTCAAACTTGTGGGCTTAGGTGCCCACGTAGGACACCTAATAAGAACATTGTCTACTAGACTCTAGTAGACCCTAGATAGGCGATTGATTACTGCTAGGACAAGGCCGTCTCCGCAATATTATATTATTTGACTTAACATTACAATGATGTATATAACTATCTAACTATCTTACAGGAAACCAAACCCATCAGCTGGTGCTGGACACCTCGCGGTCGCTGTTTGCATCAGCAGGGGACTGTCAGTTCGCGGAGTACATGCCCGTCATGTCGACTATCTGCGCACTGCTGTGGGTCACCCTGTTTACCATGTGCCCTGGCGGAGGAAGAGCTAGATCTGGGTAACATACCTTCATAGGGTATCAAACTTATTTCTTCTACTGCTATCTTTGGGAACGAATCATTGTAATCAGTGCCCTCTCGATGACTTTATTATGAAAGTAATTAGCTATCGCATCGAATCATGGAGGTTAAATCGGGTCTACCTTGTTTCGCAGAATTTTTATTGGCATAGTTTTATTTGGCATATCATCAAATAGCATAATCTTCCTTTCGCAGAACATCAATAAGCATTCACTCATTTATCAGACGTTCAAAACGCATAATCGTGTAAGCTAGAATCATCTTTAGGCAGAAATTTAATATTCACAATAGTCTTAAAGCAGAATCATCCTAACGCAGAAAGTTCACAGATAGAATCTTCTTGTGGCATACAATTCGTATATATAGTCATTAATAGGCAGAATCATCCTATCGCAGAAAGTTCACAGTCCGAATCGTCTTTTGGCATATTTTTCATATTTAAAATCATTACAAGGCAGAACTATCATATGGTTTTTATTTCTCTGTGTATCCCAAATAGTTCTATCTCAGCAACACTAACATACAACATGAATGGCAAATCAAACATGCAGCATGCAAGCAAGCATTCAGCATGCAAGCAAGTATGCAGCATGCAAGCAAGCAAGCAAAGCATGCAGCATGCAAGCAAGCAAGCAAAGCATGCAGCAAGCAAGCAAGCATGCAGCATGCAGGCAAGCATGCAGCAAGCAAGCAAGCATGCAACATGCATGGTTACTGTCACGGCTCCGGCGCTGCGGGGCTCCGGCAGTCCCACGCGAGCTTATCGTCCAGCACCTGCTCCTCAGCTCGCGGGCTGCCTCGCCCCTCCGCGCCTACGCGATTTTGAATTACACTCTAGGGGTGGGGCAAACAAGACTGCGTGGAGTCGGTTTTGCACCGATTCGTTTCTGTCACTAACTTATGTACCACAACTTAATTACTTTTTGATTCAATTTTAGGGTAAAATACTATTTAAAAGAAATAGCAATATGCGAAGTGAAATTATTCTAAACGAATTCAAAAAGCGACGAGCTCCGCACAAGACGGACGTATACACAAATTTTATTAAAAATTCTAAATTTAGTTCCATTGAAAATATAACCGTATTTAATCAATCATTAAAATCTAATTTCACGTAACTCCTGTGAGTGATTTGCGCCTACTTGGATTGTGGCGTGTGTAACGCATCGACGCATTCATACCCCCGCCACCACTCGCTGCGCACTGTGCCACGGATCTACGATGAATACACTACGCACTCCGCCTGGATGCGGCACTGGCGGATCGCAACCGAATCTGTCAACTTTGCATCTGGAGAGCGTAAGTGACAATACATCTCAAATAACTATACGTAACAAACGCAAACAGCCTGATGACGAAAGTGATATTAAAAATGATATCTCAGATTTGAAGCAACAAATGAAAGAGATGATGGCTCTTTTAACGTCCACTAGTAACCTACACGCGGAAAGTATTAGCAAACTCAATGAGCTCTCTAAAGATGTTTCTACCATAAAGGACGAAGTACGCAATATAGGGAATACTATTGATAACATTATCACAGAACAAAACTGCCTAAAAACCAAAGTAGAAGACCTAAAAATCACCTCGGATGACACTGAAAAAAGGCTGAAATGTGTAGAATCTGATATCAACCTACTGAAAAGTACATCTCAGACTGGAAAACCATCATCATCAACCTATGAAGAACTACTAACAGAAGTACATGAGCGACGTGCGAGGGCTAAAAACGTTATAATTGTAGGAGTCCCAGAATCAAAATCAAAGTTACCTGCAGAAAGAAATGAACACGATATAAAAGAAATAATCAAAATCACAAAAACCATAAACGGTGCCTGCCCAGACCCTGACAAGTGTTATCGTTTAGGATCATTCAAGAACGACGCTATGCGCCCAATCAAAGTCTGCTTCACATCTGATGAAATACCCAAATCACTCCTGCGCAGCAAAATTAAACCAACTGGAAATATTAAAATCTACTCGGACCAAACAGTAATTCAACGAAAATACCTACAAGACCTTAAAGGAGAATTAGCAGCTCGAATTTCAAAAGGGGAATCCAATCTGCGCATCAAATACAAAAAAGGCATCCCCATAATCACTGACGATATCGACAGTTCTGCAAAAAAGGACCCTCCGAATTTTTTAGACCGCCCAATATTTCACCAAAAGAGCACAACGTACCAACTCGCTGAAACATATTCGGAAATAAAGCAAAGCAAAAAATCGTTAAAATGCTTTTATGCAAATGTCCGTAGTATTGTTAAAAAAGGAAAATTAGATGAGCTGAAATGTGTATTAAGATCTTTCAATGTAACAATACCCATTATAATTTTATCAGAAACATGGATTAAGAACGAAAACAAAGCTAAATTGTTAGAAATACCTTCATACACACACTACTATAACCTCAGGAAAAACAATAGAGGAGGTGGAGTTTCAATCTTTGTCCACAATAATTTAAAACATAGCCTCGTTGAAGAACAATGCGAAGATGATAATCACTTTCTTTGGGTTCATGTCAGTAAATTCTCATTAAATATTGGTGCCATTTACAAACCAGAAAGAACAAATCTACAAAATTTTCTAGATACCTACTCAGCTCAACTACAGAAGATGAAGAGATCCGTTGTCTTTGGAGATTTCAACGTGAATTTATTGAAACATGATAAATCTAGCCACAAATACAAATATACATATAAAGCAAATAATTACAAAATCTTAAATAAAATTAAGCAGGAGTACAACACTCGTGAAACAGAAACTACCAAGACCATAATAGATCACGTCTGTTCCAACCTCAAGGACCATACTTTTCACATGGCTATCATTGATTCAGCTATGTCGGATCATAAGCACATTTACTTCGAGATTCACAGCTATCAACCTCCACCGCTAATTAGAATGAAGTATCAGTCGTTAGATTATGTTAAGCTACACAAACAATTTAAAAGTATACAACAGGCACAAAATGAGACTACTTATGAAATATTTGAAGAAAAGCTTAGATCTTCGATAATGAACAGCCAGATAACAAAAATAAAAACATTAAATCCTCCTAAGAAAGACTGGATAACTAAAGAGATTATAAGCGGTCTGGAAATCAGAAATCAACTATGGCGAGAACACAAAAAAGACACCTCTAACAAAGACATTGAAAAGAACTTTAGAAAAGAAAAAACTAAAATGACAGATTTAATCCAAAAAACAAAAAATGCTTACTACTTTAAGCGTTTTAAGGATACCGCAAAGAAGCCTCGAAAAATGTGGCAATTGATAAATGACCTATCCAAAAATAAAACAAAGGAGTCAACGGGCCCGGAAAAACTTGTGACCAGCAATGGAACAATTACGGACGCTGAGGGGATTTGCGAAGAATTCAACTCTTACTTTTCCTCAATAGGCACAACCCTAGCAAATGAAATCCCAAGAAAATATCATAACCACCGACCACTGATTACACCGAATTCGACGCAAGGCACTGAGCTGCATCAAATTACACCGGCAACAACCAACGAAGTTGCTAAGATCATAGACAGTCTGGATCCTAATACTGCCTGTGGCATTGATGGTATTAGCACTAAGGCAGTTAAATGCGTTAAGAGCCTAATTTTAAATGAACTTACAAACAGTATTAATGAATGTTTCGAACAAGGGACCTTTCCCGATAGCCTAAAAGTCGCTAAAGTAAGCCCAATCTATAAATCTGGACCTAAAACTGACCCCTCAAATTATAGACCAATATCTGTTCTTCCAACCTTATCAAAAATTTTTGAAAAACTACTACATTCTCGCTTAGAAACATTTCTAAATTCAATTAACTTTTTCTACAAAAATCAGTATGGCTTTCGCCGAAAATCGAACACATTGGCCGCGACCCTTGACCTTGTCAGCAGAGTAAAAAATAAATTGGATCAAAAACAAATAGCCCTTGGTGTGTTCATTGACCTAAAAAAGGCATTTGATACAGTCAGTCACAAAATACTAATGGAAAAAGTATTTGCCATTGGCATCAAAGGAAAAGCATATAAAATACTGGATTCCTATTTACTAAATCGAAAACAGATGGTTAAGATAGGTGAAAACCAAAGCAGCTCTAAAGCTATTGCGTGTGGAGTCCCACAAGGCTCGATCTTAGGACCACTATTATTTATAATTTACATAAATGATATTTACCAGATCGGGCTAAAAGGGGACATCACACTGTACGCTGACGACACAAGTGTATTTTACTTTGGTCATTCGGTACAAGCTATCTTGCCTCAAGTTCAAAGTGATCTGGACATGTTGGGGGAGTGGTTCAAATACAATCTGCTTACACTGAATACAAATAAAACGCATTACGTAGTATTCCATGCTAAAAACAAAAAGATTAATGATAATTTTCAAATTAAAATAAATGTAGGATGTTTTTTTAGATGTAGCGTAAAAAGGAACGAATGAAGAGAGAGAAAGAGTTTAAGTGTGTGAGTGAGAGAGAATGAGAGGATAGTTTTTAAGATATGGCGTCGACCGTTGCAATTGTTTTGTCGGTTCTGTAAAGATTTAAAATAAATCAGAAGATATTTCAAAGATCCAGGATTTTTATTCATCGCCCCATCCTATAAATTGGGGGCTCGACCGGGATTGGATGAAGAACGACGTATTTCGTACGGGGTGGTGAAAAAAAAGACGGCTGCAAAAACGACGACACGGGCGAAAAGACGTCGCGGCGTGGGCAAGACGAACTGCAGTAAGACGAAAAGAAAACACCAATCTTTGGATCTACGAAGAAGAAAATGGGTAAAGACGACAGACGGAAAAGCCGGCAAGCAGACTACGCCGACTGCGAAGATGACGCGGCCAGCGCAGCAGCAACGCAAAGAAGTGGTGTGTCCAATATGCTACAGATGACGGCGGAGCTAATACCTTCGTTCAGCGGGCGTGACGACACATATTCCGCCACGCGATGGATCGAAGATGTGGAGAGCAACGCGGAAATATTTGAATGGACACCATTACAGCGGCTTCTCATCGCTAGGAGGTCACTCACCGGCACGGCTCAGTTGTGGCTACGAGCGGAGCGACCACACAAGACCTGGGAGGAGCTAAAGACGGCGCTTCTGAAAGAGTTTCCTGATACAGTGGACATAAAAGCTATACACGAGATGATGAGCAGCAGAAAGAAACGACCGAACGAAACGTGCCAAGACTACATGCTTGTGATGAAAGAGCTTGGTAAGCGAGGCAAAATGGCCGACTACGTCGCGATTAAATACATAGTGGATGGAATTGTGGACGTAGAGACAAATAAAATCATGCTGTACGGTGTTACATCTTATAACGAGTTGAAAGAAAAGTTGAAGATATATGAAACTATAACTAAAAAGATGCAAAGTGCGGTGCAGGTGCAAAAGCGAAACAGTGTGGCTGCAAACAAACACCAGGTGAGCACGAGTAGTAAGCTATGGATGCGGTGCTACGGCTGTGGAGAGAAAGGCCATGCATCAACGGATTGCCCGCATAAAAGCAAAGGTCTGAAATGCTTTAAATGTAACCAATTCGGACATGTTGGATTGGAACTGCCTGCGGCGCTTCATCATCGGCGGCACCGGCGGCAACCAATCATCGTCCATCATCGGAAGGATTCGGCAAACCACGACGGAGCTACCAACATCCAAATACGAAGAGCGCGATGTTCGCGTCGCACGTTACTGAAGACGGTGGCGCCCTCAGCGGACATCAGGCGAACGAAAATGAAGACTGCCAACATCACGGCAAGCGAGCGATGTTCACGTCAAAGAATGCCATAGAAGACAGCGCCCCAAGCGGCTACTTTTCGAACGACGACGAAGAAGAAGACGAATCGAAGATGGCGGCGTTTGTTTACAACGACGAGACGTCAATATCACCTATTGACGAGAAAAAGCCGATAAAACTGCTGAAAATCGGAGAACTTCAGCTAAAAGCGTTAGTTGACTCCGGCAGCGACGTTAATATCATTTCAGCGGATGTTTACGACGCGATTGGAAAACCTAAATGTGAAAAAGACGGACTCATTCTTAGCGGCATCGGACAATCAACAGTGCGTTCTATGGGAAAGTGTTGTGTGAATATGTGCGTAGATGGAGAGTATTATCCGGACACTGTATTTCATGTAATAAGCAAAGATTATTTACCCTATGATGTGATAATAGGTCAGGAATTTCTTAACGATGTTACAGTTGTTCTTAGAAAGGGTTGTGTCAAGTTTTATACTAAAGAATGGGAACGATTGGGATGTTATGCAAGTGAAGTATGCTCATCTGAATTTGTTTTAGGTCACATGAAGGATCCAGCACTTAAGGAGGAAGTGGTAAAGTGTGTACAGGGTTATAAGCCGAAGCAGACGAAAGAGGCACCTATGCAACTTCGAATTGTAGTGAAAGACGATATTCCAGTGGCACAACGACCACGACGATTGGCACTGAAGGAGCAGGAGATAGTCGAAAAGCAAGATTGATTTCCAGAGAAATAGAGTACTTGGGACATGTCGTGAAAAACGGAGAAGTAAGACCTACTACTGAGAAGATAGACGCAGTGATGAGGTATCCACAACCAACGACGATAAAACAAGTTCACAGTTTTCTTGGCCTGACCTCATACTTCAGAAAATACATAAAAGATTTTGCACTGATTGCCAAACCATTGACTGATTTGCTGAAGAAAGACGCATTGTTTCAGTTTGGAGAAAGGCAAATATTTGCATATGAAAACTTAAAGAGAAAGTTGGGAGAGTCTCCTGTACTTAAGATCTATGACTCTAACTTACCTACAGAGGTACATACAGACGCATCAGCTGTTGCCTATTCAGCTATATTGCTACAGCTTCACGAAGATGGCTGGCATCCGGTATACTATATGAGCAAGAGGACGACTGAAGCAGAATCAAAATACACAAGCTATGAGCTAGAGGCATTAGCAATTATTGAAGGCATAAAAAAGTTAAGAATTTACCTATATGGAATACACTTTAAAATAGTAACTGACTGTCAAGCCTTTGAACTGACCCTAAAGAAAAAAGACTTGTCACCAAAAGTTGCTCGATGGGTACTATACTTAGACCAGTTCGATTATGAGGTTGAGCACAGAGCTGGAACCAAGATGAAACATGCTGATGCATTAAGCCGACAGCCATGTGCGACAGCTATGGTAAACAGTTTACAAAACCAAATCAAACTGGCTCAACAAAATGATGATAGAGTAAAGGCAGTATGTGAAGTACTCAAATCAAAGTCTTTTTCTGACTATTGGTTGGATAATGGTGTGCTCTACAAAGGAGAACAAAAGAAGTTGGTGATACCCAAATCTTTAGAGAAGGAAATTATTAAGCAAGTTCACAGCAAGGGTCATTTTTCTATGAAAAAGATGAAGGAGATAATAACACAAGATTACTACATAGAAGATTTAGAAAAGAAACTTCAAGAGTTCGTGGTTTCCTGCATACCATGCCTATTAGCTACGAAGAAAGCTGGCAAGCAAGAAGGATATCTAAATCCGATAGACAAGGAAGGTATTCCATTGCACACACTTCATATAGATCATTTGGGACCATTAACGGACACTAAGAAGTTGTATAACCACATATTGACAATAGTAGATGGTTTTACCAAGTTCACATGGATCTTTCCTACAAAGAGTACGACGAGTAAAGAGACAGTTGAAAAAATGAAGATACACCAACAACATTTTGGTAATCCGGTTAGAATCATCAGTGACAGAGGAACGGCATACAGCATGTCACCATCACCACGGGCGTTCCAAGGGGAAATGGACAGGTGGAAAGACTGCACCGAACCATTTTGGCTGTATTGACGAAACTCTGCATAGAAAATCCATCTCTATGGTATCGGCAAGTAAGTAGAGTGCAAAGAGCCATCAACAGTACTTATCAGAGGAGTATAGGTACTACTCCATTTCAGCTTATGGTGGGTGTAGAAATGCGAACTAAGGAAGATTAGCATATTGTTGAACTATTAAAACAAGAAGAAGTTGAAGAATATAACGAAAATAGAGAAGAATTACGTGTAAAAGCCAAGTCGCAAATTCAAAAAATACAGGAAGAGAATCGAAAGACTTTCAATGACAAAAGGAAGCCAAGTTTACATTACAAAGAAGGAGCTTTAGTGGCCATAAAAAGGACGCAGTTTGGGCCAGGGCTAAAGTTAAAGCCTAAGTACCTAGGGCCATACAGGGTGTCAAAGGTGAAACGCAATGATCGCTATGATGTAGTGAAAGCAGATCCTGCTGCTGAAGGGCCTACTAAAACTTCCAGTTGTGCTGATCAAATGAAGCCGTGGCCAAACGAGGTAATTAATTTACATGGTTTGTGATGAATGAAAGTTAATAATAACTTATAACCCTTTCTAAGCCAACTGTAACATGGTTTGTGTATATTTAAGGATTGTTTTATAAACTTATGTTTTGTTCA
The DNA here is from genome assembly GCA_963584085.1 of Pyrausta aurata. NCBI lineage: Eukaryota > Metazoa > Arthropoda > Insecta > Lepidoptera > Crambidae > Pyrausta > Pyrausta aurata. The sequence goes on along the minus strand of OY757271.1, from coordinate 7,020,663 downwards.
TGTATTTCACTTATTACATAACAGATATTTCTATGAACTCTTATGTTTTGTTCATAAACTTGGTTATAACATAATAGATGTTTTTATGAACTGTTACTCTTAAGTTTTGTTCATAATCTTGGCTGTAAATTAATAGATGTTTTTATGAACTGTTACTTTGTTGAGTTCATATGTTTTGACTTTAACCTAGTAGTTGTTTTAATGAACTGTTAACTGTACTGTTTTGTTCATTTATTTTGATTGTAACTTAAGATTTGTCTGAGGACAGACAAGGCACAGGACGGCCGAGTGTAGGATGTTTTTTTAGATGTAGCGTAAAAAGGAACGAATGAAGAGAGAGAAAGAGTATATGTGTGTGAGTGAGAGAGAATGAGAGGATAGTTTTTAAGATATGGCGTCGACCGTTGCAATTGTTTTGTCGGTTCTGTAAAGATTTAAAATAAATCAGAAGATATTTCAAAGATCCAGGATTTTTATTCATCGCCCCATCCTATATAAATAATCAGATAATTACAAGACATTTCAAAGAAAAGTATCTAGGAATCATTTTGGATCAACAACTTAACTGGAAACATCATATTGCAAAAATACACTCGAAATTAATATCATTGACTGGGGCACTCCATAGTTTTAACAGATGTTTGCCTAGGCAAGTGCGATATTTAATATACAACGCTTTGATAAAACCACATTTGGACTATTTAATTGAAATTTGGGGTACTGCATCTAAAAGCAATCTAAAGTTATTACAAACCGCGCAAAATAAATTAATCAAAATTTTATTTAACTATCATTACCTTACATCTTCCGAAAAAATATATAATGAGACCGGCATAATGAACATAAGGCAAACATACATATATAATACATGCATACTCATAAATAAAATACTTAAAAATGACATAAATACGAATATTAACTTCATACAAAAAGCTAAAGTACAGAAAATGCGACTGCGTAACGCAAATAATCTAGTTACCCAAAAATATAGAACTAATTATGGAAAAAAGAACATCGAACACGATGGTGTAAAATTATATAATAAAATACCAAATAGTATAAAAACAACCGAATGTATGGCAAACTTCAAAAAACAACTAAAATCTTTCATCTTAAATCAAAACAAAATTTAAATTCTATATTAATCTCACATAACTAAATAACATTAACATCAAGCTCAAAACAAATAACTAGAATACTAAATGACTATTACCAATTTTTCAGTTAAAAATAAATAAAAATATAATATAAGATGTACATACATATTTTATATTGTTTACATATACTTCACTAACAAAATATTCTGTTCATTACTACATAAAAAAATTGATAACATAAAACATGAGAAAATTAAAATTGTGCCACATACCTGCCATATGAATGCCAGCGGTGCCACATCCAGTATTAGCGCATCCATGTTACATAGTTATCGCTCGCAGTAACTCGCGATCCGACTGTTTTGTTTTTTTTCTCAGATACCGACATTTGTTGTATTATTTTTTAGAAGCTCACGTCGCTCAGAAAAATTATGTGAAATTGTAATTTTTTAAGTTTCTCGTAAGTGAAATGTATTTTCGATTGAGAAATAAATAATCTTTAACCATAACCATAAATTCTTCTTACTTCATAGTATGCCTAGTCAAATTATGCCAAATAAACATTATGCTTAGCGAAAGTATGCAAAGTAAAATTTTGCCAAAGGTAATTATGCCTTATAAATTTCTGCTATCTTAAAAGTATGCCATTGTAAATTCGGGCATATAAATATTCGACCAAACAATAATTATGCTAATAGAAAATTCTGCCTGAATAATATTCGACTAACGAAAATTATGCCAAGTGTGTTATGCCAAGTGACTTTCGGAGCAAAAAGATTCTGCCAGATAGAGGGAACCCGGTTAAATCAAGTCTTCTAAACTTGATAGATAGATCAGGATCTGGCTGGCCCAGTGGGCTGGCCAATGTGCCTCTGACCTTACAAAACATTAGTTATTAGTTACCTAATTGGTTAGAGTGAGATAATTGTGAAGACAACAATGACAACGTAACTTTTCTCTCACATGGCATGGCTAATTAAATACACACAGATTACAATCGATGGAAAAATACTCGCAGTAAAATTGCACGTGAGTACACACACGCACAGGATGCCGCGACGGCTCAGAAAACTCTGGAAAGGGCTCGAGGAGCGATTCAACTGCTTAGCCAGGTCGGCAACTTCTAGCAGTTGAATTAATTTGTCTGCCGAGCAATCTGTATCTAAGAGCTCTATCTAAGATGTTAAAAAGTATGTACATAGAGTTTTTTTTTTGTTTTCAGGCTTCAACAGCCTTGGCGGATCTTAACGCCAGCACTACTCTTTTCTCTGGTCCTGGTGGCGCTCACGGGTCACAGCTTCTCGCGAACGAATAGTGGTCTGCAAGCCTTCTGCGCTGCTTTTGCAAACGTCACTAACTCTACTACGTTAGTAGTACCTACATTTGATCTCTTATGTGTTAAGATTTTTCATCTACGTAAATCAGATTTACGGGTCTCTGACTGATGGTACTCTTCTATATTTCAGAACATTCAAAATGTAAAAAACGTTTGCATGAAGTACCTATCAGATTTAAAAAAAACAAAATTGACTCACCCACAATCCTCAGGTGTTCATCAGTGGATCCCTTCCTCGAGTCGAGCTGGTATACATCTTGGCGCTTCGGCGCACGCGCAGCGGCAACACGGGCGGCCAGCGCAGGCGCGTGGGCCGCATGGGCCTGCGCCGCTGCGCTGTTGCTCGCGCGCTGCCTCGCCGCGCCTGATTTTGTCGTCAAGCGCACGGGGGCGTACCTCAAGGACCCTCATGGGGTAAGGGATGAGGGAGAATTATTTTGTAATGGTCGATTTTTCTGATACATTTTCAGAGCAGCTCTGCTGTGGAAATAATATGTAGATCATAAAATTACTAGTTGTAGTGCTCCCACTAAAAGGAGATAATAACAAGCTTTTGAGAAAAAGAGCGGCACAACTCAAAAAATATTTAATAAGCCAAAGATTTTCATACGTGATACTATTTCTTTATCTACCTCAGCAATATAAAGTAAGAAATTAACTGCCTTGCTATCAAGAGGACCAATTTAATCGGGCATGCTTCTGATCAATGATATTATTCTACAGAAACTAACGCAACACCTGAAGAAAGGCCGCCTCTCCCAGCAAAGTCCACCTAGCTCCCCCGGGCGGCGGGATAACGCGTCTGTTTACTCCGAGCCGACTGCGACTACGGAGGTGGCCACGGCGTCCGTCGAGCCCGGACAGGACTCCGCCCCCACCTCGCTTACGGTTACCCCGGTTAGAAGACCTGGCCACACCACCGACAACGCGGACCTCATCGAAATGACTTACTCGCCCCGAGAGCGGAATCTAGCTCAATAAATAAATATAAGGCTGTAGGATGGATGAGTAGGTAAGCGTTTGCTTACGCGCCAAAAAATCCGTTCCAGTAGTTAACGGTTTGCTTGAAAACTTTTGAAACTTTCTTATAGCATCAAGGGCCCAGAAAGTAGTGGGTTAGGCGTGTTTCCGTTGAACTAAACGTTTTTATTGCAAAATACCGTGAAAGGGTCTGCAGACTGACCAACTCAATCCAGTAGGCCTAACAATAGAAGCGTAGCGTGCTTTGGCGGGGCCCTGTATAAAAATTTGTTTTGGGGCCCTCAGGAAGGGTTAAAGATTTCTCACAAAAGAAAAAAAACGTTTGCATATATTTGTAACAGTATTTGTAAAAAAACGTTTGTATTGTATTACAATGTAATGCACAATTAAATAAAACGCATCAATAAACACTGTTCTCCATGGTTTATCATCGTATCGTATGTACATCGATTATTGTGGGATTCCCCCGTTGAAGTAAATGACTTAAACGGGGAAATCCCGCAGCCCGCGATAACTGATGTAGGGCGTTGCCAACTTTTGAACGCACGCTTTACGCGGGAAAAAAAGAAATCGCTTTTTGAACTTTTGTCATTTCTGAAAAAAAAAATTGGGTGAAAAGCTTTTAATAATTTTTGCTTAAGCACGTTGGAGGCCCCCGTGGTGCGGGGGCCCCGTATAATTGATACGGCAGATACGGCGGTAGCTACGCCCTGCCTAACATGCATGACACACTATTTCTTTCGATCGACATGACAAAATTAGTCGATCTATGCTATTTTATCATATTCCCTAACATGCCAACCACATTGGACAAATTTATCCACAACGATAACGAGATATGTCAATTTCTAACCATTCACTCAATTTTATGTCAGATTTGGCTCAAAATGATCAACTTGACACAATGACAGATTGATTCGATATTGCCCACAGATTAGTAAGAGTATATCTAATATTGCCCACAGATAATGAATTCAAATTAATAAATATGTTAGGGATAAAAAATGATCCACGGGGACTTTCTTTTCAATATTCTTACACTTTATTGTTTTTTGAGAGCCTAGGATAAAATTTGGCACGACTCAGTCATATATTTTTGCTTTAAATATGTTGTTTTTTATTTGTCGTCGTCGCTAATGGTGGACGATAATGTTACACGGCGAAATGTCAAAATTCGATAAAAATATGTGTGGCATGTTAGGGTTCAATGATAATTTTGTCATATTTCGAATTTTGACAGTACGACATGACTTTCATGGCAGCCATGTTAGCAACTGCGGGTATGTCGATTTTTGACAAACAAACGCGCTAAAATGCCTCGATAAACTTTTATCACGGCGTGCATCTTAGGCCTGCAGATCAAATCAAAAGAAGGTGAGGAGATACATTTGGTAAGACTTTATCGAATGAATGAAACAGAGTCATCTATATACGATGAATTAATATTTGTAAGTATGTTTAAGAAAGTTCTGTTAATGACATTAAAGCCTTTTCTAACCGTGGAAACGTTGTTCTTATTTATTTTCTATGACTGTTTGTTGTTTTGTTTTTAGCCCTGCCGCCTGAGAACGAAACCAAAATAAACGATACAGCTTTGGAAAACCAGTTCATGATTCTATTTACAAAAAAAAAACTACATTACATTATCTTGCTGCGAATATACAGGGTGGCCAAAAAGTCGTGGATCAAACGAAACAGGGAGATAAAGGAGGTAATTGCCAACAAAAAATCTTTCTCCAGCATGGCCATAACTTCATTGCACGAAAAGATACGAATTATTTTAGTTTTTTCAATGAAACTACCGAATTTTTTACATTAAAATCAAAAATAAATATTTTTTTATTAATAAGTTTTACGGCTTTGGACGTATCCTTTCTGCCAAATCTTCAATGTTGCTATTATTTTCTAAGCTTTTTTACCCATATTTTTGTCTTGTCGACAAATTTGACAATGACAGCCGATGTGTCAGTCAGGATACGTTCCATTTGCAGTCCGCAACGTTTGCCACGCTCGCGATCGCGAAGGCCCGCTTTGCCGGTCCACTTGACGACACGTGGCCTCTCGCTGAGGAAAGCGCTGAGGGAACGTCTGATGATCTCGTCATCATGATGATGACTAACGCCCACGCACGACGATCCATGTCAATAGGGTGGGTTCATGGAACGGAAGTTCATTTGTGCCAGGCCAGTTATCTGGAGTGACTTAAGAACTTTTCGTTCGAATGTTTTTCTTAATTGATTGATGACAATGTTGATAAATCATTAAAATATTTATTGTTATAATTTCTATAACCTTATAGCACTACTGGTATATTGCCAGCCTTGAAATTAATCCCAAATGCTTACACACACAGCCTTGTATGTGAGCGTCCACTTGAATGAATATCAAATTCAGCGCAGCCGGCTCCGCAAGTGGATCAGGAATAAGGACGCTCGTGAGCACAGTCGTTGCGGGCTGCAAGTGGTACGCACCTTTCCCCCTTAGTACCCAAGATCTTAGTACAATGCCAGTGACAGCATCTGACTGACAGCAAAAGTCAAAACATTGAAAATTTTGTGAAGTGAATCCGTATCGCAGTGTTATTACTCCAATTTTAATAAATGTGGAAATACTAGACTACAAGCCTAAAATTGAAAACATTTGGAAACTATAACATGATATCTTATCGCCAGGTAAACCATCTCCTAAGGCGTCATGTCTGTAATCAGCTGTTTCGGATGACTCACAATGACCAATTAACAGCTAAGCTATTCCCATTGAAAAATAGAAAATTACTGAAGGTGCATGGCAATGATGCTCCTGTGTTTTTGCAAGGGCTCATCACTAACGATATGCGACACTTTGAAGAGAGCGCGAAATCGATGTATGCCATGTTTTTGAACAACAAGGGTAGGGTACTGTACGACACACTGATCCACAAATGGGATAACGCGGAATCATTCATGATAGAATGTGATCTTGAAATCCTCTCTATGCTTCAAAAGCATTTAAGAATTTACAAACTAAAGAGAAAAGTTGAAATAGAAGATGTAAATCAGAATTTCAAATTGTGGGCTCTAATCCCACAAAGTGATGATGCAATCAATACAACAGACAACTCACATAGCAATATTAATATTTATAAGGACCCTAGAATTGCAGATTTAGGATACAGAGTGTTATCATCTACAAATGTAGATGGTGCTCAGATTGTTGAAAAAATATCCAAAGATATTATTATTGAAAATGATGATGTCGGGTATCAATACCTTAGATATAAACTGGGTGTCAGTGAGGGTGCAAATGATCTTCCCCCAGCCACTTGTTTCCCTCTTGAAGTAAACTGTGATTACCTTCATGGAGTCAGCTTTCATAAAGGTTGTTATATTGGACAGGAGCTGACAGCAAGAGTCCACCACACTGGTGTTGTTAGAAAGAGAATAATGCCTCTAAAGTTTAATAAGATTGTAGAAAATGATTTGGAAAAAGATTTTACCTTCTCCAGTAGTAAAAATCCGAAATCAAATTTAGGGAAGCTGAGAGGTTTTGTACATGATTATGGTATAGGCTTAGTTAGAATAAAAGAAGTTATGGATGCAAAAGTTTTAAATCTTGGGAAATATACTGCTGAAGTTATCAAACCATCCTGGTGGCCTATTGAAGCACCTAAAGAGAAAATTGCTCCAAAAGTTGAACAAGAATAATCTACATGTGCTTTTCATATGTAGGTATCCATGTAAATCCTGTACCTAATTACAGTTGTTTGACAAAATTACTGATTACTAACAAAACTTTTACCCTACAAAAACTTAATCATGGCTTTTGTTACCCATTTACCAAGTGTTTGAGGATCTCTTGATAGACTATTTGTTAATTTCTTTTTCAGTTATTATAATGGAAGAAGTGAAAACCAAAGAAGAGGCTGTTCAAATTATATATGACTTCAAGTGCACATCATGCAACATGGAGGAGCAGGCTCACTACAAGGGGACAAGCCCACCATTTTCCCGCAATGTTGTGCTAAAATACCCAAGCTATGTGATGAAGGACCCATTTAGCCCCCCTGGCAAGGGAGAAATCCTAGTACTTGGTGCTGACTGTGCCATATGCAACAAAACTGTTTGTATAAGCAAAGAATGTAGTTTATTTTATTTAAAAACATATTGTTTGGCTTGTGTGTATGAGTCACTGGATGGATTCCCAAGTGAGATTAGGACGAAAATAGCACAGTTAAAAAATAGAAAATAAAATTATTAAGTCAGTATTCTTGTTTTCTTTTTTGACTTACTCATTTGGTGCCTTGCCTTCTTTAATTTTAATTTCTTTAGTTTTAAAAACCTGCTAGAACACACTGTAAATAGAAGTCTGATGGAAAAGGAATGCATTCAGAAATTACAATGAGTAATAATATTTACAGGATAACTTTACTTTTACTTTTTTTAAATATTTACCTCAATTAAAGCTAAGTTGCTTAGACTTTTACTTATATTCCAATTAAAAAATAAGTTGATAATAAATAAAAAATAAGTTGATAATAATACAATAAAACACAATATTTTATAAAATACTGTTTACTTTGGCTTACCAGTCCGATTTACAGTATTTTTTATTAATTTTCACAAATTATGTTCAATAACACAGTTATATTTGACTGAAAAACAATTCTCAGTATCGTAAAACTAAATGTATGTAATTATAATACACATGTAGAGTGTCCCCTTACACAAGCTAAATCGAAATGTGGTGACCACTAGCCTACTGAGACGGTCACCTAGCGCCGCTCTTTTATGGAAACGTAAATAATCTTAAAATTAATAAAAAAAAGATAATTACAGCATAGTTATTTTAGATTATATATATATATATTAATAAGCTCTAAAATCAGGACAAAAGTAAATACATTTTGTTTCCCAGCCACTCGAATCTGATAGCACCACATTATATTAACCCTTTTTCATTTTTCCAGTGACTGCTGTCTCACCACACGACGAATTATATATAATTAATGTAACACAAGTCGATAACAATTACACAATGAATAAAGTACATACAAATCATTATGATATAATTGAGACTTTAATATTGAATAATTCGAATTCGGTTGAATATTATTGCTTTTTGTTTCTATTTCCACATGCAGCTATTGACAGACAAGATGCTTATTCGAGAAATACAATACGCTATAGAAATCTAGAAATTAAATTATATTTACTAATATTCTGTCAAGTATCTAAACACTAAAACGTTAACTAAACTTGTGATGGATCAAAATACGAGTTGAAGTATCAATACTATAAATTTTACAAAATGGACATATTCTATAAACATCAAAATTCTGTAGTTCGTCGATACGTAGTCTATTATAATTTGTATAGGTATACTACGCGTTTCTGACATTATGTGCCTTAATTAAGTGTTATTTCTTAGCTATTTGGGCAGTGTATTTAATTAAAACGATTTTGCCTCAACACCATAACATTTATGTACTTACTATGTATTTAACATCCAAATAAAAACGCTTTTAAGCCTAGACACTAGAGAGATGCACTTTTTAGTCAACACATTACGAAATATTGTGTTGGTCAGTGGCCTTCTATAGGAGCAAATTACCAATTTAACCGTTTTCAAAAATTGTTTTTCTCATGCTTCACACAAATAATGAGTTTTATTTTATGCATTACACTATGACAATATACCTAAAGCGACTTTGACGACTAATTGTACTGGGCCTAAATTCTTTACGGTCCGCAAATAAATGAAAAGTACGCGCCTTGGACGGGTGATTTGACTTATTTATGATTTTGTTACACGTAAGCTCAGATTCGATCATCGTAAGCGTTTAGTACAATATTATTTCTCTCTACCAGGTTACACAAAATACTTATCTTAAACTTAAAAACCTTCACAGCCGTAACACAATAAGCGATTTTGATGTGATGCCAAATAAAGAGTGATCAGTTATCAGTTGATAAATTTAGTATAGCAAGTTACACGAACGAGTAATCAATGTATCGTATACACAATAACTGTTTATAGAGAAATAATAATTGTTTAAAAATAACATAATTCACGCAGTAATATTTATAAACGTCCGAACCGCATTAAGGGGGGATTCTTTTTTTTCTCATAAATACTCGATATCAGATGTAGTATTTATATATTTTTTAAAGAATGTAGTGCTACAATAATTGATATGATTCATTATAAAATTATCGCTACAACATAGCTAGATCGTGGAAGTAATCAATAGTAACGCTTTTTGTGTCCGCACGAGCATTGTTGCGGGTGATCTATCTATCCATTTCTTTGCTATTACTTTGTTTCGAAATGTTTTTTTAGTGAATCAGCATCGTGGCGGAGCTCTTATAATCCGAATAGTATTGACATAATCGATATAAGAGTAACTTGTAAGGTAACCAGAAAGGTAAAACAAGCAGTTAGAGTTGCGAAGTAGTGTTTTATAAAACAGGAAACGAAAAGTGTTTTATGTGGTCGTTAAAATAACGTATCATGTTGCCGTGAATATTTCGAATGATTATTTATTTCAATTCATCGCGTGATAGCTACCGCACTGCCCATACAAACGTTGAGAAGAAAGTCTACAACTAACTTTATAAAATAAAATAAAAAACACTATAAAATTACTTCTTCATTAGTATAAAATAAGTAAATACGATTTACAGCTTTCGTTTAGTTAATAATATCAATGTTTTACGCCTTTTTTTTACTCTTTTTAAACAGCCATAGGCCACAGGATCAAATAAATAAAGTACAGGATCATATACTAGGAGATTGACGGATTCGACGAAGTAGATACTATAAAATAATAAGAAAACTGTAAATTATAAACACTGTCAACTTTTGCCCTAATTCCAATCATCATAAAACCTATCAGTCGCATCGATGTCTTTCAAACACATCAACATAGTTTTGAACAAAAAACTTGTCCCCATACGATATCTTTTTTTGCATACAGTTCCAAACTTAATAAATTGGAATATGTACATAATGTTTATGTCATAGGTGTATTTATAAATTCTTAAATAAATAAAAAAGTACGAATAAAAGGTTCATATTACCCTTGTCAGATAGAAATCCGATTCCAACGATTCGATTTTTTCCACCTAAAAATTTAAGGACCACGCTTCTTCGCAATCAGGCACAAAGTGCCATAGCCTGTGTTGCTCACCTTTGGAATGTATGCTAAACATCGATGTATACATTTTATGCAATCAGTAGTTCCGAGTAAAAAAGTATCACGAGAAACAAACACGCACAATACATCGCCCTATGATATCAATCAAGAACTTAAGCAACAACTACTAAGTCTATTTTTTTACACAATAAACTTATTTATTAAACGACGAAAACATCAGTTAAACATTTCTTCACCATTTGCACTTTTCAACATATCAATATATTAATTAATGACTTATGAGATACATAATATACGAACTAACATACGATAAGTAATCAATACATAGTTTCATTGTGTATTGAGCTAGTCCAAAATAGAATTTAATAAGAGTTCAAGTAAGTTGTTCAATGTGATGGCGATCCCCTGTTGTCGCTAATGTGGATATTGAATGCCATAAATTAGTTTTTTTTTAAATTATATATCGCAGTAAATGGATTCCAATCGACCGACAATTACTTTAGGCAACACTAGAAACAAGAAATCCGTAAATAAGTCAGTTCCGCCTCTCTTCATGTCACACGTTACGTGAATTAAACTAATTTATCGTTCGGCAGCGCAGAAGTGAGAAAAGAAGCGAAAGTGATACGAATAATTCGTTCCCAGTGTAGCCTGCGCTCAAATCAGTGCAGAGGGTCAAAAATGTCAACAGTACCTCACCCTCTTCTTTTGAGTAAACAAGGGATGTTAGTCACATTTTTCTAATTTTATTTGAACAGTAATGCATGGTTCTATTTGCCTCAAAGCCTCAAAATTATACATTATGTAAAAAAATACCGATTCGAGTTTGGCTAGTTGTAATTCGTCACATGTATAAATAGCTCTCGGGAGAGATGATAACACCTTTGACTGATCTATCGGGCAGAAAAAAATTGACTAATGTGGTTTGTAATGAAGATGGCATCACGCAAACGTCATTTCCTTTTTGACTCTAAGGTCGTTAACTTTCGTGAAATAGGTCACATTGTCTTATGGTGCTAAATATTTTACGCCTTGACCTTATCCAAATGCAAGATCTTTATCTTTGGTAATCTGACCGATCGACCGAGCGTCGCTAGCCACTTTAAGGTCTCACAAAGTAACCGCGTCCAAGAGAAGTTAGAACGACATAGCCTGCTACTTTATAGCATATAAAAACGTATGAACTAGACGTGCTGTAGTGATGTCATAAGCGAATCTCCATAGAGCCATAACTACCATTGTTGTTTCACAGGATTTTAGACTTTAAATACAACCGATTAGATCTGAGAACGGAGACACTTGATAGTGCATCGGTAAATAAGCAATGAAATATTTTCACATTTCTAATCAACAACATTGAAACCATATCATTAAAAGATGTCGGTTAGAACTCAGAGAGGGAGACACATAATAATACATGGTATAGATATGCAACGAAACATTTTCACTTTCGATACAACAGAGCGGTGAAACTATTTCCATTGAATATAAAGCTGGAGGCTGACTTGAGCATGTTGACGTAACGTAACACACAGAGCGAGCGTTTTACATACAACTTTACTAGATTAAGAGTCTCAGCTCACTGTAATGATCACATTTTTTTTCCGTAACGTTACGTAACAATATTCTGTTGCTGATCAATCCCCAGCTTAAAGCTGGAGACTGACTTGAGCACGTAAAGAAACATTCGTAACGAGCGGGCGTTACTTGACTGTGCGGTTCTGCTCGCTGTACTGACTGATCAGTACAAATTTGCCGTAACATAACGTTACGTTACGATGAAATGTTCCAGGTCAGTCTTCGGCTTTAGGCAACGGTTAATCCATCAGTACGGCGACAGTCTGGACTGATACCATAATGATAGACTATTTTCACGATATAATTTTCATCAGTCTGTCAGTCCGCGTAGGTTACACCAGTGAGTTGATATTACTACGTATAGAAGATATACCAAGCAAAAAATGTGTCGCAGACAAGATTATGA
>OY757271.1:6985928-7007930 GCA_963584085.1 Pyrausta aurata | reverse complement strand
AGGTGCCCCCCTTGGTCCCCGCGACCGCTCCACCAGCCCGGCCACCAGCGCCACCATCTTGTCTAGCGCGCCGGGCCTTAGTTTGTCACCAGCGCTTTCTGTATTGCCGCTCCCGCTGCCGCTGCCGCCTGCTTCTTCCGTTGGAGAGTCCACCTGCAAATGTCAATTTGCTTAGTTATGCAAATTTCATATACAATGTGTTCTTTTTGTTTTCTGGAACAAAGTATAAGTAAAATTTTCCCGAAAAAAATAATTAAACAGAAGTATAATGTACGAGTAAAATTGTTTTTCAAATCAGTTCGTCATACTCTCAGTGTTTTTCTACAACGTTGCCAGCTTACCGTACATCATTTATATAACGCACGCTACATAGCCAGCTTTATTAGCCGAGCGTAGAATACACCGAGCGCAAGGTGGTAATTTAATTGAATTATTTTGTATGAAACTACAAAAAAAGCTTTTAACGTGACCTTTTTTATATAGTCTGATTTATATCCTTAATTTTTCGGAAAATAAAAAGGAACCAAATTCACATGTCTTCCCAGGCACCGTAGATAGATAGATTAGATAAAATTACTTTTTTGCACACCACATATGGAAAATCACCACCACCATCTTGGTTGGTTCTTCCGAAGTTCATTAGAATCATGATAGCGTCTATACATATAAAAATCTGAACTGATACTTACGTACTAGCCATATTTACATTTAGACTTTTGCACATTTGGACGATATCCTCCACATACCTCAGCATTACTCACCGTTGATGAATTCTGTCCAAGATAAAAGCTGACCATGCTGGATATCGCGTTGACTCGCAGTAAAAACTTCCCTTCCTCCTCTCCCATTTTGCTGAATTCGTATAGTAAACTAAAGTACTCTGTCAGGTGCCTTAGGTGGGACCGTGCACCGTTCTCCATCTGAAAATTAAAGTTTGTGTGAAGCTAAATCGCTGATAAAGGTTTCTTTTATCCGCAGCTTGACGCTCGCTGTACTTCGTTTTAGGTTAAAACTTTATCGCAGCTAGATGGTATTTTATCTGCCTAAACTGAACAGGAGGTCCTCTATTGCAAACAAGATTAAATACTATTTTTCTTCGCTTGTCGAATATTGTAAACAATCTTGACATTCCTTTTTTTACCAAAACGATTCATTTTAAAATAGCATAAACACTAAACTCACATCTATATTATTATTAAAGTCAAAAACACGTTGACAATATTCGACAAGCAAAGAAAGACAGACATAAAAACAGACAGGACGAAATATCCAAGATATGCTGATGAAATTGAAATTGAAAAACATTTATTGCCAAGAAAAAAAGATTACATAGTGAATTACATTTTCATAGTCTAATCTTAACATAAATTTAAAAGACAGGAGGTCATGAATACAAGTAATGGATAACATGAAAAGTTTACTCACCAATGATAACAACATCCTTATAAACCTAGTAACACAACTCGCTTCTCCCAACTTGCTATTATCCTCGCCCTCTTCCATACCCTGAAGGTATAAGGCACAATGACTAGATCTGAAACAAGGCATTATCAACTTTAGAACGCGTTTCATAAAGGTCAGAATTACATATCAAGAATGTTGGCGACACGTACCTGAGCCTCTGTATGACATGCATACACAGCCTTTGAAACATCTGACGAACCATCTGATTTGGACATTTTATTAACACCTGCAAAGAAAAACAGACCATAATAGGCTAGTTGAACAATTACAAAAAACTAGATAATACTTTATATTAGTAAATATATTAATCAAACACATTGATATATTTTTTTAAATCAACATTTTAATTATGATAAAAAACAATTTGAATAAGCCTCAAAAACGCTTAAACCGTCATGGCGTCCTAAATGACGTCACTGCTTTAGTCGAAAGCCTTCTTGACAGCAATAGTGCAAAAGCGTGACGTCAAATTCTCTGATATGTGTTTACGGTAACGTGACCAAATGTGTGTTTAGTACAAATTTAATTATTTAAAATATTAATATTCCTAATAAATTAAAATTCGTTTTTTGATAAGTGCATACCATAATTAATCACTAGAAACTACCAACATTGTGATTTGTTCTTAGTAGAAACTATAGCCTATAACGTAAGAATAAAAATAAAATTGCCCTAATTACGTGAAAACAATAATAATTTTACGTACTCTATGATTTTTTTGTATTGTAAGTTTAAGGGCTGTGATCTGTATGTAAATTCACTATGTACCTGCATCGGCCACCACGTGTCGTCGGCCATGTGTCCGAGAAACCATTCCGAAGCTGCCGCGGACGCGTTGAACTGTTTCGTCACCAATTCCACCCATGAAACCATCGTCGGCTAGCAGAAAACACACAAAAATCAATCAGATAATGTTCAACATAGAGCAGATATTGCAATGGCATGATGTACAGTCCCTAGCACATCAGACTATACATTTTTGTTGAAAAATAGCCCTTATTTCATCAGGATACCGGAGTGTTTAGCTTGACGTGATGTCGTTCGTACATAGAAAGATATTGCAATGGCATGATGTACAGTCCCTAGCACATCAGACTATACATTTTTGTTGAAAAATAGCCCTTATTCCATCAGGATACCGGAGTGTTTAGCTTGACGTGATGTCGTTCGTACATAGAAAGATATTGCAATGGCATGATGTACAGTCCCTAGCACATCAGACTATACATTTTTGTTGAAAAATAGCCCTTATTCCATCAGGATACCGGAGTGTTTAGCTTGACGTGATGTCGTTCGTACATAGAATAGTTATGTACCTTTTCTTTCGCGTGAATGAAGGTTTCAATAAAAAACGAAGTGGAGAGCCTCGCGGCGACTTCAGTAACTTCAGGCCGAAGCGTCAGCAGCGACTGCGGAACAGAACTGCACATCTGGCCCATGAACCTGTGTATCATATAAGAATAATGTAACAACGAAACAAATGTATACGGGGGCAATAAAATTAGTTATTAAAGAAACATGAAAAACCCTATATAACCCCAAACGCAAATACTCAGTTCCGTTTCGTCCGTCGTGGGTAATAAATACCAACATAGACCATTTTTTACTTATTGGTATTTTAAATGTTTTACTTATTGGCCTTTTAATGTGTGTTTTCCTATATTCAAGCTCATAGCTACTTCAAAACACAAAAATAAGGTTAGGGTCAGACCCAAAGTACAATATTAATTGAGGCGTAAACGTGTCTATTAAGTATATTGCACTGCAAACAAAAGTATATTACATTATATGGCAAAGTATAACTTACGTAAAGTACGCGTGCTGAAAGATGTTTTTGTCGTGCAGAAAGTGCATGTTGTCGTCCCATATCCAGTGCAGCAGGTCTTTGGGCAGCGTCGGCGCCGCGTTGCCGCTGCGCCGCTCAACTACCGTGTTCGCTACCGACTCCTCCGCGGTTGACGACTGTAAACAACGACCGTGCATGGGTCCAGTGAGTTGTTATTACTACGTATAGAGCTATTCCAAACAACTTTTTGACTCAAGTTAACTTACTTTTATAATCAATTTGTTTAGAATGTTATTTATTTAGAATTTAATTTAATAAAGTATTTTTTATTCTTTCTTAAAAAAAGTGTCAAATACATCCGAAATTACAATTTAAAGATATACCTGTAGTCCATATGTTGTAGTAGTTAATAACAATTACCTGCGCTTCTTCTTGAGGGCCGCATTCGGACGGGCGCTGCGAGCGCGGCGGGCTGAGCTCGTAGAACAGCATGTACGCGCTGTTTGTCTTCTCGAACGAGAAGTCCATGAACTTGTCTGTGACCGAGTCGTAGGTTTTACTCTGTGGACATTAATGTTGATTATTCTATGTAAAAACGAAAATTGTGCTTTTTGACTGTTTATCACTGTAAAAAGAAAACTTTTTAGTTCGTTCGTTATATAAATCAGTAAATCTGCCATAATACGCTGTAATTTTTTTATAATAAGAAAGAAGAATCAGAATAAGCAGCGATAAAACCCAATGCCGTGCTGTCACGCAGCTTTCAATGCGTTTGTATCGCGCTGCTTATAATCGCAAGAAGTATCTTACAAGTGAACTAAAAAACCTATTGCGAAGCGACTCCACAGATTTTTTATTCATACCGTACACGTTGTATCGCTCCTAATAAACGCAATAACAAAGTCTCTAACACGTGAATTAAAAACAAAATCTCTTTCAAAGCGACTCCACAGATTTATTAGTACTCACCGTCATCTCGCCGCCGAAGCACTCGGCCGCGATGTGCGCAGGGTCGAAGGGCTTCACCTCCGCGTCGTTGAACAGCAGCCAGCGGTCGTGGTGGTCGTGCTCCCGGTCGCGGATGAACGAGTAGTAGTGGCCGCCGTCCGCAGTCCCCGTGTGAACGGTCACGCCGATCAGCTCGTAACTGGTAGGAGATTACGTCACGTCATAGTGAAAAATGTGACAGGTTATTTTCACAAACCAGGACTATAAGTCACTAGTTACTCGACCAGTTAAAAAAGTATATCTCCATTATTGAATGCTGTTATTATTTATTTAGTCGGTTAATATCTTAGTACGGTTATAAGCCTGGTACCCACTAAGATTCGTGACTGAAGCACTCCTTATTGATTTAGTTATAGAATGACAAAGATAACAACGAATTGACTGTACAAACAGTCGAGCGAAATATAACGTCTGTCAAAGTCATGACGAGGACAATCATTAAACAGATCAATTAAACCCGTTATGCATATTAATTTACGAAAATCGTAAACATGAAGCGCTTAACTTACTCATAATGCTCTTCGAACTCCGAGTTGTCTTCGACTTCTGCGTTCGGACTGCCCTCACCCTCTTTCTTTAGCTCTGCATCTTTCATTTTCTCTTCTGTAAATGTCATAATAAGGGGAATTAGAAACTAGATCATATAGTACAACTGTAGGCCAAACACGAACTTTTAAAGTATTCGTAACGTAAGCGTAGCGAGTTTACTACGCGCTAACGATAGCCAGCTATCGTCAATTACGATGCTATACGTCAAAGCAGGTTTGTGCTCGCAAAGCTAGTCAGCTACCTAGTTAAACATTAAAGGATACGTTTACTGCACGATTACAATACATTGCGTTCAAAGCTAGCATAAATACGTTGTATCATATGATACGTTTACTGCGCAACTACATTACGATGCGTTCGTGCTGCCAAATTTAGTTTGTTATACGTCCGACAGAGGCGCTCTCACGATTCTTATACAAATTGTTTACGTTACCTCATTTGCCCTATTGATTGTGAGAGATAGAAACATTTCGGGTTATAGATGTTGGTATTATCGCCAAATTATTACAAAATCCACTTACCCTGATACTGAGCGGGCATGAGGTGCTTCTCAACGTATCCGGACATGTCGAGCCGCATCGGGAACGAGAAATGCGTATTCACTTTCTCCTTGAGCATCGTGAGCATGTTGAACGTGTACCGCATCGTGTTGAAGCAGAGTATGCGCGGGAGTTTCTTGAAACACGCCCTGCGATCATATATTATTTGAAATTAAAAATAATATGGGTGTTTTAATATCGAACAGTAGTCGTCACACATAATATAATATTAATTATGTGTCATTTAATTAAATGAGCCACTATATTTTTGTTTCATTTAAAAATATTGATCAAATAAATACTGTGGTGTGCACGAAATTAATAAAGGTCTGTGCTCCTCAGCATTTGTGGAAAACAATTTGTTTATACTTTGTCCAAAACTTTATTTGTTTATTTATTTATTTATCTTTGAAAACTTTTGAGCTATTTTCAGCATAGATTAACATGTGATTTATTTAAAACATCGAGTATTTTATACATACTTTCTGCATTTATTAACAGTTAGTGATGTAAAGAATGCGATTCCGTAAGGAGCGCGCCGGCGGGTGTGCAAATAATTAAGAACCCGATTTCGTTGTGGTCTAATATTATTTTTTGTATAAGAATTAATAAGTTTCTATATTCCAAAATAATATGGCATCGAAAAAGGTTACTTTAAAGTACTGAAATTTGAACTTCAAATTTGAACTGAAAATTTAAGAACTTTAAAATATTCAAGTTCTAAAATTTGAAAATTTTGGAACTTTAAAATAAATATACTGGCAAAGTCTTATGTAAATTAAGGGTATGTTTCACAACGGACAAGTAAGCACTAACCAACGAATAATTAAAACATAGAACGTCATGTCGTGTGTCGAAAAATCAGGTAGATAATCGTAACTTAGAAATACTTTGTGAAACAGAAATAGTAGTATACATCGTAATGAGGCTATACTAGTCGTACTAGTCTACTTTTCACTTACCTCTTCTCAGCCCTGACTTTAGCAGCACACTGCGAGCAGGTGTAGCAGTTGTCTCCCTCTAGCGTGTCCTTGACCGTGACCTCGTCGAGACTCTGGTGCAAGTTGCGCATGTCTGCTACTTGACATCGCACTGTATAAAACTCTTCTAGTGTGCGCGATACGTGTGGACAGTCCTGGGTGAGAAATAAAGACTTATTACACTACACACATCTTTTTTAAATGCATTATTTTCTGGTACCTTATCGTCAATCTTTAGCCAATACGCTTAGTTGCTGATTTCAACATAGTCATTAGAGTTTGAAAGGATATTATTAAAAATCGAGTTTGAAAATATGAGAGTGTGTTTCAAGTTTGAAGATAGTGATAAAGAATAATACCTAAACATGAGAAAACTACAAAATGCTCACCAACGACACGACGTTGTTGCTCAGCACGCCACAGAAGAGCGTCTTAACCAGTTTCTTCAGCTCTGGCGTCATCTCCTCGAGCTTGGAGACCAGGTCGATGAAGAACTCCGCCATGTCCTTCTGCTCGCCCGTGTTGAGGGGCTGGTGGTCCATCTGGTACACTTTGCAGAAGCTGCGGGGGTTGTACGCTTTGCGTTCGCTTTCCTGCAATATAAATCTTTATGAAAATTATGAACCAAACTTGAACACAAGCCTGACCGTTCTGTGAAGCGGTCGGTATATACCACTGAATAGATAAATAAGGTTAGAAACGTTCTGACAGTTCTTTTGTATGAGAACCTGTGTCGCCGGTGGGCGGTACGGCGTTGTTGCTGCAGTGCCAAAAGCACCAATCAATGAATCAACGCATCAATATCACAAACCAATCACACTTTCCGCTGGGAGCTCTGTAATTGGTGTGATTAGTACGTAAAACCAACTACCAATCAGAGAGTTGCTAGCAGTGGAACCATTAATCATCATTCCGCTACGTTCATTCTTTAATGTCAAAATACTACGTTGTGGTAAAAGTCGATATTTTAGGTCGATCGATATCGATAACTTCAATTTTACCGGTGTAATGTATTTTTTCAATATGAATTGAAAAAAAACCATAAGATTGTAGTTTTGCGTATTTGTATAATTTTACGGCACATTTGATCGCATCAAAGGGTTGTACAATTACCTTCCGATAGAAAACAATAAGAAAAAAAATTGTATTGCTATATTTTACTTGAAATAATGAAATTGGTTAAAAGGGTTAAAGTGTCCAATGCAATCCTGCAATCTTCAGAATGTCATATTGCCGGTGGACATCCACGCTCTGATGTTGTCAAAGGGTGTTCAATGCGAAACTTTTCTGCAAACTTTTCGTGGGAACGGCCTTTAGGTGTTGTTGATTATGATAGGGTAGATATCTACATGGCACAATAGCAATAGCCTACTCTTTCTAGCATCCGAAAGAATTACATATATTTGACAATAGGCGTAGAAAGTATTTCCATATTGTTGTTTAATAAAAAGATAATATCCCCGTATAAAATTAAAAAACTTTATTTTATTAACAAAGAAGAAAAAATAAAACTAAGACATTCAACATAAAAAATAAGAAAAAAAATCAGACCCGATTTAAGTCAGGTCTACGTGTTGTGTCAAAGGACGTAAAATACATATAACATTTATCTATAATATATAAATATACTAATTAAAAAGCTGGATATTTATGTTTGTTTGTTTAAACGCGCTAATATCAGAAACTATTCGACTGGTTATAAAATATGTCAGATACAGTTTTAGATAGCATATTAATAGGGGAAGACTATAGAAGTAGTAATGCGTATGGGCTTATATAAAAATTCTACGGTTTATGGGAACGGTAAAACTTAGACGCGCGAACGAAGTCGCGGGAGGGCGCTAGTTTGTTATAAATAAATACTAAACAATATTTATTTTAACTAATTAATCATGTTTTAATCTCCTAAAACATCAGTAGGGAAATTACCATTTATCGATATTTTTACTGTGCCGTGAGCTACATCCCTATCGTTGTGTACGCAAGCGAACCAAGCAAATTGGATGCGATACATTGCGTGCTAAGGTAGCAATTTTGTTAGTAATGTGCGTGCACAGTCATCAATGAGTATTTTTTAAATACTTGGTGCAATAAAATCGCTGTTCTTGCAGAATATTACTGCAATGCTCTTGTCACGCGACTGAAGTACTGCTCATGCTCATATGCTCACAACTAGCTCACCTCTGCTGCACTGACCAGGGCATTTCTAACCTTATTATCTATTCAGTGGTATATACCACAGATCATAGAAAGAAAAGATAGGAAATGGCACGTGCGAACTCGACATGAGCAAACAGAACTATCACCCTCCAAGGCTAAATTAGTACATCGACGCGAAAATTTACATTGAAGATTTGATACTATTTAAAAGTGCAAGCGTATTACGACGCACATCGCAATGGTATGCGACCGCGTTATAGGTGGAATATTATTAGATGCGTCCACTGGTCTAAAGAAACGTACAACGGTCAACCAGAGTAGAAGGGGTGTAGAGTAAACATTAAAAGTATAATTGCATTCAGCAAAGTTTTTATTTTATGTTTCAACTTACTATACTTACTTTACCTACGATACTTTTTCTCCAGGTGGCATACATAATTTCCACCGTGTGTACGCAGCACTCACCATGAGGTACGCGAACATGCGCTGCATCTCGTGCAGCGTGGGCGCGTGGCGGCTGCGCGCGGGGTCGGCGCGCAGCACGGCGGCGCGCGCCTGCGGCATCATGTACAGGTGCTGCATGCACGACGCCATGTAGCACGTCGCGCCCAGGTTCGTGAGCCCCACGTAGCCGCACTCCGACCGGGACTCCTCCGCCGGCCAGTAGTCCCAAGGGTAACACGTCTGGGGGCCTGTAGAAACAAGTACTTAAAATTATAACACCCCTCTTTTTGCGTTGCGAATAGATACTATATGAACTAGATAGGTAAACCTATAATAAAGTAGCGATATACCAAGCACTTACCTGGTTTATGGTGTTCCATAAGCTTGTTGTGCAACACCATGTAGTTATCAGGCGCGCCCCGCACGAGTTCCACAAGGAGATCGTACGCGGCCGCGCGAGACTTAGTGGACTTGCATTTTGGAAGGTTCCGGTGGTCTGGGTTGGGCACGTCGAATAGGAATCCAAACACCTGTGGTGATAAATAATCTTTTGCAATGTGAGGTTAAATACAGTCCAACCATAAAACAATTTATTTCTCAAAAGTATGTAAGAAAATAAGTCATAGGTCAAATTGGAACTGTATCAGTTTGACAGGTGTCGCAATCTGTTAGACGTGAAGCTCTCAATTATGTATTTACGCTTTTTGCGCTCCAATAATGTTATTGTAATTTTAGAAGTAAAATTAATGTTCAAGTGATACAATATATTCAATGGAAGTTCTGGAATAAACTAAAGTTAAGAATTAATAATACACTTGGGTTTCAATCATCTTACATCTGTCTTTGGCTAATTGTGTTATAAGTACAACTTAAAAGTTATTTCGATGATACTTGTGATCTGCTGGTATGTTGTAAAATCGCCTCAACTGCAACTCTATCAGACGCCGCAGTGCCAGCTTGATATGACTGACTTATGCACAAAACCTAGCCCTATTTAAAACCTAGTTTAGCTTATCTTTAAGAATCATGAACTCACCATCTCCAACGTCCTTGTACCCTGCTCCGATGTCTTGAACCTAAGTGGGTGCTTGAGCAAGTGTGTCAATAAGCTGAGCTGTCCATAGAGACCATCGTCAGGCGTACACGGCTCGCTACGCTTCTCTATGATCTCACGCTTCTCGAGAGATGAGCGGATCTGTTCGCATAACTCGTTCAAATCTGGCGCTCCGCTATCTTCTGATGTTGCGCCCTCTGTTGGAGTAAAAAGTAAACTGGTGTCATTTTTACTCACAACAGAATAGAGAAGGTGCGTGTGGGTGAGTGGATGTTAATGTGTTTGCAAACGAATGTTCCCATTTATCTCCAGAACGGCTTGACCGAAATAAATTCGTAATCCCAACCAATTTTATGATCAATCACAAAATTGGTTGGGATTACGAATTTTGGGTAAATACGGGTAAAGATATTTCCAAACCTTTGAAGAAATCTTCAGGCAGACCATCAATGAGCCGGCACACTAGCCAGAAGTAGTCCCGGCAGGCTGGTCCGTACGGCTCCTTGCCTTCTTCTGCGTGGTGATGCACCGCCTGCGCAGAAACCAGTGTGTCAACCTTACATTTTTGAAACAGCTGTATCTTAAGTATAACCAGTATGGATTATTACCGAGTCTCTGTAGAGATGTGCGCTGGTTAGTAAAAGAGCTATGTATAGTCATCGCCGTACTTTGTATTAATGTATGAAGACACTGTGGTAGGCTGTGAGCGGTACCTCGTGGTGATGGTGGTGCGGCGGCGCGTGGTGCGGCCTCATGTCGGCAGCGCGCGGCAGGTGCTCCAGCAGCAGCTGCAGCAGCGGCGCCAGCACCGCCACCTCGCCACCCGCGCATAGCCGATAGAGGGCGCTGCCGGCCTCGCGACGCACCTAGAAACACCAATTTAGGTCATAGCCAAATCCAGTTGTGGCGATACACATGACAACTTAACTTGGCTCCGAAACGACTAGATGGCGCTGATAGCTTAACTCCATACAGCATCCGAATCACCATATAATCCTGAACCGCGATATGTGAGTTTTAGATCGGACTTACTATAAATAGAACACCCAGACGGTATTCCATTGGACTATAGACCCGACCAATGACACCTCGGTCGGAAGGAAGCGCTTTAACTTCCTTCCTGGTCCTATTGCGCCAAACAGTTAAGTAAATCAATACGATAACGGTTAGTTACGGTAGCAGGAGGTCTACTACGGAAAACGAAATCCGTCAATACGTTTATCGTTTTTCGAATCCGAAACATTTTTAGTATGGAATCCTTACTACGAAATGCTTCGGATCCGCAAAACGATTATGGTATTGAAAAATTTCGTTTTTCGTAATAGGCCTTCAGTTGTTTATACTAAAACACATGAAATGGTCTTCTGATATAAGAACAAGTACAAATCAAAACGTGCCCATATTTACTGTGAAAGTCACTTACAGCTGGATCAGCATCGTCGAGAAGTAATCTCGGGGCGGCCCGGCGCAGCGACCAGGCGAGAGCGACCGCATCGCCGCCACCGCGAGCCCACCAAACGCACATGCGCATTGCGTGTTGAACTACCTGTAAGAATAAATTAGTGTCAATCAATAAGTTAACGTTATAACGAAACTAGATTTGATTCACACAAAGCCTACATAGTTCACTTCTAGATAAGATTAATTCTGATCAACAATAACGAAAAGCCATCACAATCACAACACAAAGAATGGTTTTGTTTTTTGATTCGTAAAGACATCACATAAAAAACTGGCGTTTGCTGAAAACGGCGATAGCGCTGTGCACGTGACATTCCTAGGTAGATAAAAAGATACAGGGAACAACAATTTAATTATGTAGAAGCTTATATTATGTACATTATGTTTACTTACATTATGTAATTATGTAGAAGTGATATTATTTGTAACTCTAGGCTAAGTAAATTCATTTAATTATTATGGAGATTTAGAATAGATTTAAAGTTAGCAGAAATAGTACAAACGTATTAATTTAAGATTATTACCTGTGCTCTGCCCCAGAATCCAGTCTTGTAAGTGGTGGGTTCTTTCAACGTAGCCGCCTCGCACAGTATCGTGATCAATCGGTCCGTAGTTTCTTCTACCGTCATCAACGATAATAACGACTGAAAATACAAGAGTATTAAATATTCTTGCCATCACTACGAAATACTTTATTTGATTCATACATACAAAATCTATTGCCATCTCTCTGCATGACCTAAAGGTTTGACTGGCAGAGAATGCTTTTAGCATTAAGTCCACCTTTGTACACTATGATTTGTGTAATAAAGTCTATAAATAAATAAATAAAATAAAATTCTAGCCTGTAAAGTAACTATATAAAAAATGAAAAATTTTTTATAAGTATTGATTTGCATTTATACCCTGAAAACGTATTTGCACAGAAACAAAATAAATAACTAAGAGGGCCTAAAAATAAGGCCGCAAGCAGCACGACAACTATGCGGCCGTAGCAGCGTTTTTGGAGCGGGGCTTACATGGTACTCTTTTACTCGTACTATGGAAGACTGTCGCACAACAGTCGCGCGGCTATCGTGCTTCTTGCGACCTCATTTGAACGAGCACTAAATAAAGAATAAGGCCGATTTTTTCTCAACAAACAATACATTTAAGATTTTAAGCTTTCGCGTTGCATTACAATGAGAATTAGACATAACGGATCTAAACACGAAACTCAAATATGAGTAAATGCTACTCACTGCCCGACGTTTCGACTGTGTTGCAAAAGTCTTGGTCACGAGCTAACTGGTGGATCGCGGCATCGTCTATGCGGGCAGCTCGAAGTTTCTTCCGCCACCCTCACGTCACTTGATAAATTGTCAGTATAGCAGCTCGAAGTTTCACCCTCACAACACTAGAGTGAGTAGCATTTACTTATATTTGAATTTCGTGTTTAGACTAGACCCGTTATGTCTAATTCTCAAAACAATACATATTCAGATGTCACTATCTACGGAACACTGGACGACACAACAAAGTATGTGAGCTCGGTCCCGTACTCACTGGGTGCAACTTGGGCGTCTGCGCCGGGTCCGCGGAGGGCAGCGTCCCGATGCGGCACAACAGCTGCAGGAGCAACGCCAGGCAGTCCTGCCGCCACTCACTGTCGTCGTTCCTTTGTAGTACCCCTGATATGCCATATACAAAAGGTTATTTTGTAGTGATGAGAAACAAAGTTGGTCCTTCGAACCGGATATTCATTTAGACACACAAAAACGTTGTCTAGCAAAGAATTTGATGAGTGCTAACGCTACTTTTGACTATTTTTACCGACCTAAAAAAGGAGGTATTTCCGAGCTCCATTTTGTTTAAAACATCAACCTTTTTCACGACTTCCCACGTCTAAACTTTAAAATGTATTAAGAACCAAATAAAGAGCAACGACCAAGAAAATCGCCTATTATACACACAACACGTAAGTCCAAAGGGACTTAACTAAATAAAATGCGTCTGTATGAATGACATATTCATTAATCTAGTAGATTCTAGAAATCAATATAGATAAAGTCTATTTAAATATGTTGGTAATAAAATCTTACCTGACATCATAATATCGTACAGCAGCCTCAACCCGCCTTTCTTTATAAACAGATCATTCCAATTCTCCACGTCAACTTTATCCTCCTCACTCTTGTCTACAGTTCCCGTCTCTTTAACATTGGGTCCGCTATTCGAACTGAGTTTGTCTATGATGTGTAGCGAGTACATAAGCTTCTGCGGGCTGGTCGGGTCGAGTAGCTCGGGCAGTTTGCTCTCTGTTGGGTTTTGGAAGGCCTCGAGAAGAGTCGGGTTGAGTGGCACCGCTTGAAGTATGTCCCAGACGCGGCGAGAAAGGAGCTGCGCTTTTGTGTGGGCTACGGGCTCCTGTGGGTTATATTGACAATAACGGATTATTAACGAATAATTGTGACCTTTACTTCAATTTTGGACTAGTTAAAACATGATATGATTCGAATTACTATCGTACTGTAATCTATCCTAATTTCGGGTAAAGCTTACAGCTTATATAAAAAATATATGAACTATGTTAAATTTAGTAGTTAATAATTTAATATTTAATTGAGTAGGCAACTATTTATATCTAATGTATGGGCGGTTTTTTTTTGGTAAAAATACTGTTGCGTATTGCCAAAATTAAATAATGTGCTAATAGATAAAATTACCAAGTAAGTGCTACTCTCTACTCATGCACACTGCTAGGGAGTGGAATTCGCTGCCGGCTGAAGTGTTTCCTAGACATTATAATTTGGGCGAATTCAAGAAAAGAGTGAATAGGCTATTACTAGTCAGGCATGATCCATCCTAGGCCACATCATCACTTACCATCAGGTGAGATTGGGGCCAAATGTCTGCCAAGACACTATAAAAAAAACATGATTATACTCACCGCGTTAGGCCCCGGCTCCTTCATCCTCGCCAGCGCTTGCATGAGCGTGAACAGCTGATGGAAGCACGTTGGGTCGAGCAACAATAACGTGGGTAGTCTCGCGCGGGCGGGCGCCGGTTGGGCGGACGGCCACTCCGCCCACGCGCCCCGCCCGCCCACGCCCACTGATACGAATACCAGCTAGAAAAGAGTTTCAAACTTAGTAATACCTTCAGAGCGAGATGACCCTCAGAGGGTGTATGATGTTAATAGCTACCTAATACACGGTGTTACTTTGCATCCTTGCCATATTCAAAGAGATAAAAGAAGGGAACAGTACCTATAACTTTAGATAAACAAGAGACTCCCATAAATAAAGCACAATAAGTTTTAGAAAAATTTGGTTGCATCATGTGCAGAGATTAAGGTACGGTCGAAGATTCTGGCATCGAACCAGTTTTCAACGAAAACCGCTTGCACGTTCGACACAAAAACGAGCATCACTTTAAAAAAAGGCGAAAAGGGGTGCAAACGATTTTGGATCTTAGGATGTATAGGTAGCTGTGAGCTTAAAGTTACATAAATAAATTTAAAGTTACCAATCGCAAATAAAGACAAGCAAGTTTTTTTTTTTATTAAGTATCCACTCTCTATTACAAACGCACAGAAGTTGTAAACGTTATTTCATTTGTAACTAAAAATATGAAATTCTTACCTGATTATCTTTAAACCCCATGTCATAGAGTGTTCTTTCATCGTAGTCTATGGTCAACTCCTGCCCTTGCGTTATCATTCGAAGCGGTCCATCGGTTGACAGAGCTGTCACTCCTTCTTCACCTTGTATCTATAAAGTTATAGGAAAACGAGAAATATGAAGACAAAAGTTAATATCTACCAAAAGATAGCATGAACTGGAATAACTACCTTCACAATCGATTCTTACTGAGGTATATCAGTCAACCTTGACAAAATTATTATCAAAAACCAGCCCGACGACACAACAGTGCGGTGCATATGAAATAAATATACAGTGGGCGCGTTAGCAACTGAGTCTTGAGGTCGTAATGTCAGTAGAGATGAAATATCCAGCGCACCCCTTAATAGGTAAGTGGAAGCGAGAGAGGCATGACACTGACACGACTCAGTTTATAACACGACTACTATAGCATCAATTCGAGCGCCTGTTAACAATAAAAGCTGGGAGTCCTTCAAAAATAGAATAACCCAAGACCTTAATTTACTACTTCTCACCTGTTTTTCCCACCATACATGCACGTGCGCCCTCAAATGCGCGACCAAGTCGTGGTGGTGTAGCGTGAGGGTAGCACGAGGGCCCGCACCAGCCGGTTGCAGGGTTAAACGCACCGTCCCCGCTCCCCCGCACCCCTCCCAGAGACCGCTCTCTGCCAGTGCCCAGCGGCGGAGGTGGTATGCATATCTGGAATAATAATGGTAGATATAGGTTCTGGGAAATGTTTACCAGTCAATTTAACTTGCAATTATCTCAAGTGGGCAAGTAAATACCATCAGTGAAAAAGTTGTCAAATGATATATCAAGAAAACCAAGACACCTGTTTTACCATCGACAAATAAGCACTAAACAAAAAATATTTAGAAAATTTAGCCTCATTTCGTATGAAGTATTGAACACAATATAACGTTGATACTACTAAAACTTATTAAGACATTGTGAAACGGGCCGTAAGTTTCGGATGTTCGTCAGTTTTACAAAAGGAAGTTTTTATGTGTTGGTATTAGAAATTTCGGATAAAAATTCTAGTTACCTACCACACAAAAAAACAAAACTACTCTCATTTCGGAGAGATTCAAATCAAGAATAAAGCAATGCAATTGCCTTGTCTAATTTTCAAACCTATATTTCTTTTAACAAAACACAATTAAAACAGAAAAGGTAAACAATTCGCTCTCACCTTCTTTTGAACGTATCCAAATGCGTTTTCAACAGAAGCAGCGCCCTCTGTATGCACTGCAGCGCCGCATCCTCAGTCATGTGTTCGTAAATATTTTGCTTGTCAGTTTTCTCCGTCTCTTTCTTCTCGTCACACTTCACCGGGGTCAATGACCCCTCGTCGTCTTGGTTCTTTGATATAAGCCGCTCAGCCGCGGAGGAGAGGTGAAACATGCACTTGGAAACGAAGTCGTCTTCCTGCTGTAGTTGCTGACCCATGTAGTAGCTGTTTAAGTACTGGATGGCGCCCATTGATACATCTACGAATAGAAAGAAGTAGTAGTAAGTTTTCGCCAACAACGATAAACACGGATACAAAAAATCAGCCCCTTTTCATTCATTTATATGAAGTTGTCCCGATGCGATCACTACTCTTTATTCACTGTAGCATGAGTTTAACAAGCTTAGATACAGGTTACGACTTCATTTGGGGAAGCTATGACAAGCAAAAAAATGTGTCGCAACTCGATGACTTCATTGTGACGTATTCCTTGAAATTTGAACGTTGAATATGAAATCGCGTTATGCGTTGATGGATTAGTGGCGTCAATTCATGTGCACGAAATTTGTTCGTGATATCAGTTCCATACGCTACTAATAGTAGTTCAACGTTTGGAGCTAGATAAATTGTGTGAATGTCAGAACAATTTTATATTTGAAAATGAATAGCATACCAGTGCTATTAGCCCTTAGCGCGATCTTCCAAAGATGGTCCATAGCTAAGGTGTGCGGATGCGGCGTGTCACGTGCTTCGCCCGCGCCTAGCGCCATCCGCGCCAAGTTGCATAGCTGCTGATACAAGCTCAGACCCATGATACTAATTGTCTGAAAAAAAAACGTTTTTTTAATCATTTGAAATGACGTTGGTTGGTTACTTAGGCCGACAATGACAGATTCGGCAATAAAGCGAGCTCCTCTAGCTCTATAGAAAAGATATTGAAAAAAGAAAACGATATCATATAGGGAAAACAGACCGGACCCAGCGGCTTCTAAGGACTACTTGCGCATGATGATTTAACCCAGGATTACGCTAATCCTGGATTAAATCATCATTCTGTCTCTGTCAGTTTATTTGACGTTGACAGGTTGATACATAATTCAGGATTAGCGTAGTCCTGGTTGAAATCATCATGCGCAATTAGGCTCACCTAAGTGCCACTCATTTTTTGGGAAGTAATCTGTCATAAAATTAAATGTTGTAAAAAAACAAATATAAGATAACTATTCCACTCACTTCCGGGTCCAGAGTAGGCATCTTCTCTACATACAGGAACCTCAGCGCGTCCAAGCCTAACGCATGCTGTTCAGGCGACTTGGTGTGGGAAAGCAGCCACGAGTATAGGCAGTCCGCACACTCCGGCCCGCCGCGCACTACCAGGCACTGCCATAGCTCTTCCACTTGCTCTACTGTCAGTCTGGGGGAAAGCAAAGTGGTGTTATTTAATAAAACTGTCATAGAGTTTGATAACACTAGGGATAGAGAAAATATCAATTATAAAGTTTTAATTAAATATCTGCTTAGCTTCAAATAAAATTATAACGTGACTAGTTTTTTTTTTAAACACCGTGTTGGCGCTGTTAACATTGGTGTGAGCTGGTAACAGTAAATAACAGCTATAGTTATTTACAAAAGGTCGACGGTAAATATTGCAAAAAATAAATCTGCAGGTATAGTGATAGAGTTCAGAAGCAAACATACGTTGTTGTGAAAACTAAAACCAACCTCCGTCCATTTAGCGCGCGCACACTGGTCGGCGAGAAATGTAAAAAGAAAAAAATGGCGACGGCGCGCGGTGATTGTTTTTTATACACATGTTCGATACGAATTCACGTAAGCCATACCTAACTTTTAAGTAACACAAAATACCTACTTATATTATTTTGTAAATATCCCTATGTCAATTAATAACGTCTACGAGTACCCTTATTTTTATTTCAAACAACCAGCAACCTATGAATTACAACTACTATTACGAAGAAAACAACATACGTCTGTAAGTACACCTCAAACAAGTAGTGCGGCAGAAAATATCGTGAGTACCAATAGTTCTAGTCTATCAAAATACCTGAAATGTTGCGGAGAGCCAACTGGCGAGAATATGGCCGTCAGAAAGTGTAATCGCACAGTTAGCTCCGTGATGTGCGCGTAGTGCGCCGCGTCCCCGCTGGCGCGCGGCTGTTGCGTGTAGTGCCGCAAGTCCTCTACGAATAGCCGCATCATGCCGCGTTCGCGTTCCGCCCACATCACCACCTAGCAGGGGACAAATGGGTTGGTATTTTTCAAGATGAAATAAGAAACCAAAAATTGCGCACGGGCGGGACTCGAACCTGCAACTTTCTGGCTAACCGGGTCAATGCTCCTCCAATTGAGCTACCGCACTGTCGGTCCAACTGAGCGTTTTTTTTGGTCTCTTATGGATACGTCATTACGCGTAACGTCAGCGCTATCTACACGTCTGTTTTTAACAGTGGACCAAGTATGTTTCTTATTTCATCTTTAAGAATATAAATATGACACTGTGAGTGTTGAAAACATTTTGAACCATTGGGTTGGTATTAATTTACTTGAAATGTAAACGGTAAGAAAAATCATCAAATGAAAACTTCACAAGACAATGTTCTAAACCAAATAGGTTTCGATGATCGGTGGAATATGGTCTTCGTAACACGATACAAAACCAACATTGTCCACAATATATCAAAAAATCATTTATTATTACCTGATGCATATCCATGCCGCGTAGTTGTTGGAAGGATGAGAACAGCTTTGGAAGTAGTCGTAACGATACTGCTACAGATCTGCAAGTAAATCACACTTTGTAATCTCCATTGCGATTACACTCAGTAGTTAATGGTATCCATCAAGAAAACTTTACATATTTTTTTAAAATTATAGTGAATTATATAGATGACACCTTATGACAATGTGTTTACCTGTGATTGGCGAGATTTTCAAGACACCCCTCGATGAATTTGATTCGGATAAACTTGTCAGTGCTAAAGCAGAGTAGTGCACACAGCGCCTTCTCTGCTTCGAGGGCTAGGCCTTCGCCGAGTTGCTCCTGTAACATAATGCTTAAGTTAAGTATTAAATATCTACGAGTATATAGGATATTTAAATGTTTAACACGTTCCAGGACACTACTCCAGACACAATAGATGTTACATTGTTTTCACGCCTGTAGACGTTCACTGTCTCGGAACGTGTTAAGGAACCTAAAAAGTTATCAATTCATGATATAACTGCAAAAAACTGACCGTATCATCGATAAGACATTAGAGCAGGGATGCACAGACTTATTAAGACTAGGGGCCACTCGGGCAAATTATGAACTGATGGCGGGCCGCCAGAAGTATAGGTAATTAAAGACAATAAAGAATTGATAATTATGTATTAAAATTGAAAAAGAATTTATTAATTTGAAGCGTGGCACTGCATAGTGCTTACAATCTTTTTTATATTTGGCTCAAATTTACTTGTAGCAACACGTAAAACTGCTTCCAAACTTTCATTTGCAAGGCGGTTTCGATTTTTTGTTTTATTATTATTTAGTATTGAAAAGGTTTGTTCACATATATAGGTAGAACCAAATAAGCTGGCACATTTCAGAGCGTTTATGCGCAACTCTTTGTACGTATTTTTATCAATGCAGCGGTAAAAGTTCAGCAAGTCTCCTTCGTTGAATTTGTTGTGTAAATCTTGGTCGTTTTGAATGTCGATAATTTCTAACTGCATTGACTCTGGCGCATTTTCAACTGAAATCGTGAAAGGATTGCTGAATATGTCCAACAGAGGTTTCACTTTTTTAAACTCCGAAAATCTTTCTTGAAAAGATTGAATCAAAATATCTAGCTTTTCTACATAACTGAAATTAATCGCAGTTTTGTTGAATTTTTCAGCCATTTTCTTATAATTCGGAAAATGATTGTAATTTCCAGAATTCAATTGCGATCTGAAAAGTGTCAGCTTGCATTGAAAGGATGATACGTGAGCGTAGAGCTGGGATATCAGTTGATTTTTGCCTTGAAGCCGTGTGTTCAAGACATTCAAATGATTTGTAATGTCAACTAAAAAAGCCAAATCACACAACCAATCAGGATTTTTAAGTTCCGGGACATCCTTTTGCTTTTCCGCCAGAAATATTCCAATTTCTTCTATTAAATTTAGAAATCGTTCCAGGGTCAATCCACGACTTAGCCACCTTACTTCTGTATAATACAGTAAATCTCCATATTCGCTTTCGATGTCATCAAGGAATTGTTTGAATTGCCTGTGATTGAGTCCTCGTGATTTTATGAAATTTACAGTCGAAACTACCACTTTCATGACATTTTGAAATTCAATTTTTTTAGAACAGAGGGCTTCTTAGTGTATAATGCAGTGAAACTGCATGAGATCTTCAGCGTTTATGTTTTTTTCTTGCATATGCTTTTTCAGCAAAGTAACTAGCCCAGAATTGACACCAATCATCGAAGGAGCACCGTCAGTGGCAACTCCCGATAATTTTGATAAGTCCAAATCAGTTTTTGAACACTCATCCAAAAGTACATTGAGTATATCAACTCCTCTGGTTTGACCTTTCAATGAACACATTCCTAACAACTCTTCTAAGACTTCAAAATCTTGAGTAACACCTCGTATGAATATGAGAAGTTGAGCTGTGGAAGTAATATCAGTGGATTCGTCGAGTGCTAATGAAAAAAATTCAATGATCTTAGTTTTTTCATTTAATTGTTCCGCAATATTACCTGACAAAGACATAATACGTCTTTGGATAGTCATACGATTCAGTTGAATTTTCTCAAACTTTTTTGCTGCTTCTGGACACATTTTCTTAGCGGCAATTTCTATGCATTCTTTTACAAAATCCCCATCATTGAAGGGGCGACTGCGCTTTGCTATCATTCGAGAAATTTCATAACTAACTTCTGTAGCTGTTTCTGAATCTTGGATGGGTTTTGTAAACATAGCTTGCTGACCAATAAGCTCCCGTTTTAAAGACAACATTTTTTGCTTTCTTAATTCGCCTGTAAACTTGGTAAAAGTAGGATGCTGCGTTTCATAGTGCCTTTTTACATTATATTCCTTTGCAATCGCAACAGAATTCTTGCAAATTAAACAAACGACTTTATTATGCGACCATACAAAAAAGTATTTCTCAGTCCAAATTTCTTGAAACTGCCGATTTTCATCTTTAACCTTACGTTTTTTACTAGGTCCTGGCTTGTCCATGTTGCGTTCTAATCCTGGCTAGGATTAACACAGCACCTAAAAACAATTACAGTACCTACTTAAATTACCCATCCTTTTTTATTTAGGTAGATTGATTTAAATAGGTAGGGAAACACTTATTAATAACAGAGTTTTACTTACGATTTCACAACACAATTATACACGGCACTTGACGGGAAATCTACGTTGAATGTGGATCAAAATATATGACACCGGCTAGTCGAGTTAAAATCTACACTAGAACTATTGACACTTCACTCAAATTAAAACCGAACTATCGGTCGCTGCGGTTAGCGTGGCTTTTATACCGCGCGTATAGAGTCGAAAACTGTCTGGAGAAATCTCGAAACCGACTCTGGAAGCTTCGTGTATCTACCTACGCGAGCAATCGGGAATTCGTGCACTTAAGAGCGCGCGCGCGAGATTCAAATTACTTTTCGAACATAT
>OY757271.1:6953016-6985728 GCA_963584085.1 Pyrausta aurata | reverse complement strand
TGCTCAGTGGTGATGCGCCCTTCGACGGCTAAGAACTTGAGGATCATGTGCGACTGCTTTATCACCTGCAACACGTGTTAGCGTGCTAGTAGTTAAACATAAAGCGCGTCAATAAATAGTATGATACTCGAGGAATTGACACTGCGTGAGTTTGGAAGCGGCCTTACTCATCAACTCATTGTCAAGTTACTAATGCTTGTTGGTTTGCACTAACAGGTAGATACTTCCAGCATGTTATCACACGTGCGAAAGGTGCGCAATGCGGAGTAACGAAGTCGGTTGGGAGGGGGAGGAATGACGTTTTGTCGGAAGTGGTGGATCTAATTAATGAATTCAGTAGTTCATACCCTTATTAATATATTGAGTCCTATTTGCCTGCTTTAATTTGGAAAGTTTTATATCTAAATACATAAACTAAAACCAAAAAATTGGACAAAGAATCAAGGTATGTTCGTATCATATTTTATCAATTATAACATTTAAGTCATATTCATATGAAAGATATTAATTTTATTTACCTCAACATGTAGGTTAGGTCCAAACAAGTGTTCTATGATGTTATTATAGATGAGCCAGACGGCTAAATGTTGTCCGGCCGCCTCTGCGTCAGCCGCCGGCTCGCCAGCACACAGCTCGTTGTGCGCCGCGATGTGCGCGTTTATCTGCGCGATGCCGGCCAGCCGCATCGTCAGGGTGCTGCTGTTGAAGTACTTGAAGGCCAGGTCTAAGCCATCCGCGTCAAAAGCCAAGGGCGAGTCCAGCGGCTCTTTAGCTGCTCCCCACATGAAGTCTGTAAATTGCATGTTTATATTTGACATCCATGATATACATTACACAACTAACTTACATCAATTTATGTATACAAATACAATACAAAATTTTTTCAATAAAAAATGGTCATATTAAATGAGCATCAAATCAATAGTACAACACTATAGGTAAACCGCCCGCGCCGCTCACATCACCCGCTCTCGCCTCCCCCTGCACCCCGCCGCCCCGCAGGCGAGGTCTCAGTTTCGCGGTCTACCTATAGATGATCATTTGATTTCTACCCATTTGTATTGGTAAATAAACAATGACCAGACACATATAGTAGAACATCTCATGGGTCTAGCTAGGGTGGTACGGGAACGCTGAGATGACAGAGAGAGTGCATGCAAACAGGAATACTTTGCATCCCACTTAGTGGTCCGAGGGGACCCATTAAACCTGCCACTGCCATAAATCATTTCCTCCACAAAAAAAGGGTTGTAAGGGACACAAGAGAGTGACAACATATAGGCTATTATTATTTATCAGCTATTTCAATTTGGCACATGATGCACCAGTCACTCTGTATAATACAGACTCCATCAGAAATAAGCAGTATTTTAGCTTATTAGCTACAGGGGCCATAATTACATACTGTAATGGCCAATATCTATCTACATACTTAAATAACAAACTTTGACATACCTGCCATAGACTTGACTGCTGGCACTCTCAAGTCTTTATCCTCCAAATTGCACATGTAGTGTAATATTTTACTTCTTAGGGGCATAAATAACTGAGCCACTGCTCTAAAATTCAGCCACAGCTTTAGGTTTCCTACGGCTGCCACAATAGCATGTGCCATGGACAGCGGTAGAGTGTTGGGCATTGCATGCTCGAACACAGATGTCATAGCACACACTCCTCCTAATTTGCAAAACAGGCTAACATTCCTCAACAAGTAAGCAGGTATTTCAGTGTCGTGAAGGTCACAGTATGAACTTAAGTTGGATATTTCCTGTGCAGATAGGTCATCTAAACGGCTCAAAGCCGAATGTTTGCAGGCTAAATACAGGGGAAAATTGAGCAAGAATATTTTGGAGACAATATGCATGAGTTTTTCTTTTTGCTGCATCGGCCACACTTCACTATCATCATTTGATGGTGGTGGTGTCTCCTTGCTTGCTTCATCTGATGGTTCAGTAGGTACTGGGGGTGTAGGGTTTTCATTTTCTGTAGTGCTTTCTGTAGGTTCACTACTTTTCTCTTCAGCGGTAGGAGCTGCTACATCAGGTGGTTTTGTTTTCTCCTGTGTCTCCTCCTGTGGTGGTACTTTAGCAGCTTCAATGAGGTCATCTTTGAGTTGTTTGAGTTGACACACTGATAAACATAGTATACTTTGCACCACAAGGTAGAACCTTTCAAAATTCTTCACATCACGATAGCAGCACATGCATTGTCTAAAACAAATATAAATTAGGTTAGGCCCGTATAATATTGTTAATAACAAAGATAAAGCATAACACAACACATCTCCTATATTTTTCAAGTTTTATGGGTACTAAAAACTGCGCAAAAGCTTGACAATAACAATGTGGTCTTACTTTGTAGCATCTACTGTTTTGATGGAGTGTAAGTTCCTATATATCATCAAATATACTTTATTCAATGTTAAAATTTTTTGATACCACAATTTAAACAAATACATTTACCTTTGAGGCCATGAAAGTATGTAATTTAGAACTATTTCTAGTTCAGATTGGCTAATTGTTGGATACTGGGATACATCGTCAGTCAACCTTGCTTCACCTAGAAACATTGAGAAAACACATTATCAGCAAATAAACAGTTGTAAACAATACAAATATGTGATAAACACTACAGAGAACCACTGAAAAAGGCAAGTGATTCGTAAATATTCGAAACAAAGTAACTTACAATTTACTAAAAGCTGTGAAAAATCTGAACAAACATCACACATTCTTGGAGTTTTATGTCAAGTAGAAGCGAAATATTATTCTAATATTGTCGCATTTGCTTTCTCATGTGAAATATTGATCATTATTGATATTTTTCGTACGGAAAACGAACACTGCCCAAAATTGTCAGTCACAAAATCCGTTCCACCATTGTTGACGATTGTTGTCAAAACTGCGTTTTGTTACTTCCTCTTGATTGAGTAAAAGATTATTTTATAATACATTTTATTAATTAACGAATAGATGAATGACTAAACTTATCCAATAAAATTTTCAAATTATGTAGACCAAGTACAATCACCTAGTTTTTAAATAAAAAAATATTTGTTAACTAAATCACACACACGAATGACTTTGTCTAGCTATTGATGAAACGAAACGTACTCTGAACTATCGTTCAGAAATCAAGGTTGTCAGATTCGTAGCGGTCAGCTGATTTGAAATGAATACACTCTTCTAAAGTTTCTAAACGAAGCTGTCAAAGTGACAAACGAAAAGTTGCGAGCTATGATGGATGGGTTGAGTTTACCAAGTTTATTTTCAAAATAATTAAAATGGTGCAGTTACTTTATATTGTTGCTAGTTTACATGTGTTATTATGTCCATTCACAAAAGTTGAAGAAAGTTTTAATATCCAAGCTTCTCATGATATATTGTATCATCGTCATAACCTCACGCAGGTGTGTAAAAGAAAATCTAATTTTGGACTCATAAGTTGGACGTTGTTTTATGAATGATGTTCTATTTTCTTTTAGTATGACCACAATGAGTTTCCCGGGGTCGTACCGCGTACTTTTGTTGGGCCCCTGGTGGTATCTTTGTTTTCGGCTCCAGTAGGTGCAATATTACATATAGTGGGAATAAACAAATTTTGGATGCAATATGTAGGTAAGTAAGGTTGTGCTGGGTACAAATAACTTTATTTGTGTTCACACTTATGTTGACTTAGAATTGTGTTAAAAATAATTTTAGAACATACTTATTGATAAAATTATTTGTTTATTCATTTTCAGTTCGCTTGACCTTAGCATTGAGTGTAATAGTGACCTGGGGCCGGTTGAGGAATGCATTGCAAAAGCAATTTGGCAACACCTTCACCTGGTGGTACACAGTGATTACAGTGACACAGTACCACTTCATGTTTTATATGAGCAGACCACTTCCTAACATAATGGTACTGCCTCTTGGTAAGTTCTTTATTACAGTAAAAGAAAAGTGAAACATGAAATCATCAACCTGTTGAAAATAAAATGTACAGTTAGTTTATAAAAATGTATTAAGAAATAGTATGTTTATAAAATTGACTATGTCTGTTACTATACATAAAATGTCTTTTTTTTCAGTTCTCTTGGCTTTTGAAGGATGGCTATCAGGAAAGCACAAGCAGTTTATTATATCAGCCGGTGCTTCTATTGTTATATTTAGAGCAGAGCTGGCTATGCTCTTTGGCTTGTTTCTAATAATGGATTTATACTTTAAGAAAATTGATATGAAAACGTAAGCTATGTTACTTACTGTTCTTAAGTCTTAGAAATAGTTTATTATTCATAATCTAAGTAGTAAGTTTGTAAATACCTTACAAACATTGTTTTTAAACTTCGTTGATTGACAGCAAAGTCTGAAAACAAGTTTATGAGGCAATACTGTATGAAATAATTACAAATTCTTTTTGATTTTTAGATTGATAAAAATTGTTGTGCCAGCAGGCCTAGGACTAGTGGCCCTAACTGTGGTAGTAGACTCAATATTTTGGCGCCGCCTCTTGTGGCCAGAAGCTGAGGTGTTTTGGTACAACACCATCCTAAATAAGAGCTCAAATTGGGGTGTATCCTTTTAAAACCATTCATTTTTTAGTAAATATTTTATTTCTTTAGTATTTATCCCTTTGTCATTACACTATTTAGAGCAAAATTTCACTTTATGTTAAAAAAAAAATTGGTATTTTAAGCTATTCTGTATTTTACACTAACAATTTTATTGTTATTCTATTAAAGATTACTTGTAAATATTCAAATTCAAATTCAAATTCAAAGATTTATTTCAGACAAAGTCCATATCACAATACAATATCGTTGAGTCAGTAACACCATGGCACTACACAAATATAAAAAATTACAAAAAGATAAAAATAAACGTAACATTTGAGGCATCTAAGGGTTACTTATGTGCAGTCGAACCCAATGCTGCATAAACGGGCAGTCCACTTGCCCTAAATATGAAACTGAAAATTCGCACATGGTTAGGATTTGAACCAACAATCTCTGGCAAACCGGACCAACCAAGCTACCTTGCAGTTATTACACATGTGCGATTTTTCTGGTCTGTTATGAATATATGTGAGACTATGTGTATATTTACTGCATACTCTTTGTTCTCAACTTTGACTTAAGTAACTACTGTAGACTTTAATAGAGATTTTCAGGATGCTGACTTCTATGAAATTAGTATTTTAATAGTAAGTCAGGTAATTATTAGACTAATCACTCAGCTTATTTACCTTGACTGCATACTTCAGACTTCGCCATTCCTTTGGTACTTTTACTCGGCGCTGCCACGCGGTCTCGGCCCCAGTCTGATCCTGATTCCTGTAGGGGTCTACTTGGACCGGCGCCTGGTGCCGTTAGTCGCACCCGCAGTCACCTACATCCTGCTCTACTCCATACTACCGCACAAGGAGCTGCGGTTCATCATATACGTGTTCCCGCTCCTCAACGCCGCATCGGCTGCTGCTTGCTCTTACATGTAAGTAATCTGGCAGCTTTGTCACAGCTTACAAGCTTGCTATGGCAAAGAGCTTAGTGGGGACCATTTTGGTTACACAACGTAATTGTATTTTATTTAATTTAATTTTTGTTTTGTATTTTAAGTCAATGTCTTCAGATATGGTTTTACTTTTGTTTTTCTATTATGTTTGTAATTTGATGTGTAACAAGTAAATTTTTTACACTGGTACAGGTGACGTTTATACCTCTTAGTAGTATGTACCACCTATTCAAATAGTAATACCCTGTTCACAAAATCTAATATGCAACTTTTTTTTTCAGATACATAAGGCGAACTAAAGCCCCCATTTTCGAGTTACTCTTTTGGGGTATTGTTATTGTCATAATAGGAAATATTGTGATGTCTTTAGCATTTGTTCTTGTTGCTATGACAAACTATCCTGGTGGAGTCGCTATCACAAGGTAACGTATTTTTATCATAAAGTGTCTTAAGATGATTGAATTTTTATCACGCGCATATATCGTTGCACAGCGACCGGGCTACGAATGGTAAATAAAAAAATATTAACTTATTTTTAGGTTCCACAAACTACTTAAAGACGAACCATTCGTCCACGTACATATCAGCAACCTTGCAGCTCAAACTGGTGTGACGAGGTTCACGCAAATTAACGACCAATGGGTGTACAGCAAAAACGAATCACTGCAAACCGAACAACTTCAAGACTATACGCATTTACTACTCGAAGCCAAAAGCAAATATTCACCAAATCTAAAAGCTTTCGCTCAAACACATGTAATTTTAGACAGCATCGAGTCTTTCTCTCAAGTAACAATGAATTATAAATTAATGCCCCCTGTGCGTATTAAAACAAAACCTTCACTCTTCATACTTGAGAGAAAAGATTTTAGAGAATATCCTCGTACGAAAAACATTCAGAACATCGTAAGCGAAAGTAGAGAATCGAATCAAGTTTCGGCAGAAGAGACTGTTGTCAATGTTGTAAATTATGAGACATCAGATGAAGTTGTTGACGAAGAGCAACAAACAGATACAAATGTTGATGCGGAAGTTGAACAACTAGAAGAGGCAAGCCATGACTTAAAAGACAATGTAGGAAACAATGGTGAAGATACTCAACATTTAGAAGATGTTGTGGCTGATCCGCCAGATCAGGATACACCAGAAGAAGTTATTAGAGAAGAGCCATTACTTGAATCAAAAAAAGCTTTCGATGATCCCAAGTCTTTGAGACAAGAAAGGAAACGAAAAGCAATAGCGAAAATTAAATCAGAAACACGAAAAGAAGTTGTGGCATCCGCCAAAGAAAAGTTAAAAGAAATTATGAAACGCCACAAAAATATAGCTGAGGAGCTTTCTGAAGGTGCAGAAAGCGAGAATGACGAAGCAACTGAATCTGATGGAAGGGGAGATATACCTGAGGCTGAACATGTTTTGGAGACCGAGACAACGGAACAAATAGTTAATGAGGATGAACCACAACTACCATTGCAGTCATTAGATGATCTTATAAAGAATGCTGATGATAAAAACAATACAAACGAAAACATTGATGCAATTGTAGAAGAAGTTATTTCCAGACTGATAGATAGAAAAATATATGATGATAAGACGAAACCAGAAGACATAAAAGCTGAAGACAGACTAATGATTCAAAGAATTGTTGAGGAAGTTGTATCTGAGAGAATGAATTATTCTAAATCTGAAAACAAGTAAAATTTAATTTTATATAATTAATTACTGCAGTAGCTAGACAATTTGATGTGAAATTGATCTCTATGACACAAAATAAATAAGAAAATTTACATTTTAAGTATTTAATTACGACTGCTGTGCCATGCCAATACGCGACGCTTTTATAAATGTGCCTTGTAATTGTTTATATTTACCGATTACGAAGTAACGAGAAACGAAGTAAAAAGTATAGCAACAAGAACACTAGCAACAATGTTTAACAAATACATATCGGTAGAACACAATCTCATTTACTAGTAGGCCAACACAACGAAAAACGAAATCGTCAATACTATCGTTTTGTAGGTCCGAACCATTTTTTAGTATGCAATCCTTCCTTACTAACAGACAAAAATGCAAATGATCGTATTGACAGATTTTGATTTTCATAGTAGGCTTCCAGCTGCTCGATACTAATAGAGAAGTTTGTTACTTTACCCCACACACCAAGAAACGCGCGTTTGGCAAAGATTTTATGTCTTGTAACACAGAAAACATACCTTCAGCATTTTATGGCTTGTTTATCTGCTGCATTTCTTTATCTTTAATTTAGTATGTATTGTATTGTATCTATTATATTATGATTACATTTATTTACTGCGAAACATTGTTTTCTAGTCAAGTCCTACATCGTGTACATAATATAAGATTGTTGTGTTTTGAATAAATCATTCATACTAATGTTAAATAGTTTCATTCAATTAACTAGCTAGCAGTATTCATCATGCATAACCATATACCTACACATCATAACACAATAAGTTCGATTATTCTTTTCTGTTCTGGTGTTTTTATAGAAAAATAAAACAACACATTTAATTAAACTAAATGATCTCGAATTTATTTCATCAAATACAAAATCATTCAACATTTTCATCAGGCAATTGAAATAATAGTAAACATGCTATAAAAATATTGATAACACACCAATCTAACTTATAAAGACAGTGACGTTTGATTTCAATTTGTACATAAAATTAGTTTTAAATTAATGCAATCAACGTGAATTGGTCACACTAACAACATAATGCACTTATTCCAATTATTCGTTATTAATTAATATCCAATATAAT
Organism: Pyrausta aurata; assembly: GCA_963584085.1. Lineage (NCBI taxonomy): Eukaryota > Metazoa > Arthropoda > Insecta > Lepidoptera > Crambidae > Pyrausta > Pyrausta aurata. The sequence continues at coordinate 6,977,447 of OY757271.1, read as the reverse complement.
AATATATGAGAAGACTCTATCACAGAATTGATGATAGTACTAAAAGTACCAGTACAAATAAGAGAAGTAGACTTCAGACAGTTTGGGGACAGTCTACCAGCAAAAACATTCCGATATTTAGAACACAAACCAAGGGTTCTGAATCCTAACAGTGTGCATTATATAACATACTGCTGTCAGGAATCAAAGCCAATGTTCTCTGGTTGAGGATACCAGGGAAAATTAAATTATTATTTATTTACACTATAAAAGTGAATCAAAAAAAATACTTTCGCTAAAGCTATGTTAGTTGGTGTTCTTTAAAATAATTCATTGCATATTTACAATAACGTAGCCGTGGGTGAATTAAAATAGTGCTAATTTATTGCAAAAAAAAATATTGGAGTCATAGCTATTGAATTGGCATACGAATTTTATTAGCTTATCTATTTAAAAATAATACCTTTGCTTATGTATTTCACTTCGATCAACATGATCGAAGTAATTTCACTATTAACACAGTTCTCAGGTATGCATGTTGTTAGTATTTACTATAAGACATGACCGAGTCATTAAATATACATTCAACATTTAAAATGTAATAGTATTTTTGTACCTGTACTTTTATAGGTGCTAAGGTATACTAAGGTGTTACCTATGTAAAATTCGTTACTAATTTTTGTACACCAAAACTCTATACTTGTTCTTAAGTTTACAGCCGACTGAGATCGCTTTCCTTTTAATTTTACTAATGTCGTGTTTCAATAACAAAGTTAGTAGTTAGGAGCCCAATGTACTTAATGCACTGTGGTAAAGATGTTTCTTTAGTGGTCCCAATACAGTATGTATTTCTGAAGGTAATTCTAAAAACCCGCTAATGCAGAACCTTAAGTACAAATCTCTTCAGCATTAATATTTTATTTTTACAAAGCGTGATTTGAAAATAATGTATTCGTTTACGCTAAGAACTCACGGCATGGTTTCCGCACGCGCCCGCCGCGGTTGCGGGCACGCAGCCTCTGTAGATTTGTATATTGAAAGTTAAAACAAAACTCACGACGCGGTTTACGACCGCCGCGGGCACGGTTTGAATGCAATCGCAAACGTGGCGGGCGGGACCGTGGCGGCTGGGGGGCCGCAAAAACCAGCGGGCTCGCGAGCTTCAAAATAAAACCCCTCTCCCGCGACCGCGGCGGGCGCGGGTGAAAACCACACCGTGAGTTCTAAACCTTAAATATCCGCCATGGCAAAGCAATACAATATCGTCGATTCAGTTGTCACTAGAGGTTGACAAATGTCTACAATTTGCAACATTATGATCTGATCACGCATGTTTTTCGAGCAGTTAATTAACAGACAGACTGTCGGTGCAATCGTTAGTCAATTATATTTATAATATATGTCCATTTAACCCCTAGCGCTTCCCTAATCTAAAAATAATCTAATAACAAGTAAGTCGCAGTAAGTTTTTATTTTTTATAAATTGCACTTGTAAAAAGCAACTGTGAACCTGTGACAGACGAGGAACCGCGCGGTACACAACGCGCAGCAAGTTCTCACTAATATGGTACCTCTTATCCGAGTAGCGTATGTATATCTATTTATCCCTAACCCTATCCTATTGTTCCATGAGCAGCTTCCAATTGAACCGTCCCGAGCTAGAGTTGATGGAGGGCGGCACGGGCGGCGCGACCAGCCGCCAGGGGGCGCCGCGCAGCGCCGCGAGCGCGCAGTACGGCACGCGGAGCAGGTGCTTGCTGAGCTGGTAGCTCGCATCCGGCGGTGGATCGTTCAGTCTCTGAACAGCGAACGCTGTCATGTCTAGAGTTGAGGCGTGACCGACGAAGATTACGTTGCCGCCTGCGGAAGAAATGGTCGTGTTTGTAAGATTGCTGATGTTATTATTCGGATAGAACGATTCTCAGTCGCATCTAGGTCTAGGATTTCGTGGAGGAGTAGGGCGGATATTTATTTATTTTATTCAAAACACTTCATGCACAAACAAAAGGCATTTTCTACCAGTCAACCATAGGTATATACTGTAATGACAGGACCCGGGAGTATTGGAATGAAAGATGTTACTTCCTTAAAGTGTGGTTTATTACTGTCTCACTTTACCTAATACATTATTTATATGTGAAGAATGTATGCATACGACGGAGCGGTGAGTCATCACACTACACCTCCCCCGTTTTTAATTAAAAAAAATAGATACAAAAAATATTTTTTTTAGAAGCAGAATTACCTATTTCGAACGTTATTTAACTTTATAAAATTTGGTTTTACATTTATCAATATTTTCGATGATTTTAAAACAAACAGTATTAAAGAGTAAAATAAATAAAATAATATGTATGCATGCTGAAATACAGATTGATTTACAATACAACAAAAACATGTTTCAAATCATACAGCAAAAAAAAAAATGATTTACAAAGTCATTATTGGATAGTTTGCAACATGAGCGTTTCAAAGCATTGTTTAATTTATCTTTGACATTAATCAATATTTATATGGAATATTCTTAAAGGATTTATTTTTATACCCACTTATTACTAAATTATATTATTTCCCAATTATTTATAATAATATTCTATCATCTTTTCTAAGGGGGTTATGTAGTTATAAACTATTCAAGTACGGGCAATACACTATCAACGATATTCATCAGAATTTCATGTTATGTTCATCAAACATAAAAAATACGACTACTTAGCGAGAAAAGAAAATAAATCATTGTTTACCTTAAGAAAATAGTTCTAACTGTATTCATATCATTTGAGATAAAATCTCGTATTCTTGTTTGTCATATCCAATATAACAATAAATTCCACCTCGTCAGGTGTCATTATTATTAATAAATTCTCATCAACTATTTTTACTCTACAAGACATCATAGTTAACTCATCGCTAGTTTACAGCTTTGTCATTTCCGTACACACGTAGTATAATACTATCCATGGATATATTCAATCATAATTTAATAAAGAAAGGCCGGCCGGACCTATTGATTTATTTCATTGGCGTATACCAATATATATATATTTTATAGTCGACTTATTATAATCATTGATTATATTTATATCATGGGTCATGCATGCCCTAATATTTATATGAAGGTCATGATTTAAGCCTCTACTGGGCTCCAACTTATCTCACAGAGGAAAAACTCGTTTCACACCATGATCGAATGGAAGGAACTGACACTTCTTGTACTTTTTAGTACATTTTCATCATTAATTAAAATTATCACATACACCATAGAGAATCACGAATTAAGACATACCTACAAGTCTCCAACAGGTTTTGGCGGTGAAACTTGTTCACGTCGACTAGACCCTGAAGGAACTGATCTCTATCTTACCGTTAGCATCTGCACAATACCTACATTTCCCTAAAAATTCAAGTATATTGTGGCTTACAAAATATCGTAACACTTTTGGATGATCAGTCCAATTAACTAAGTATTCGTTGTCATAATCCATTGAGTTGGCATTGCCTACAAAAACATGTATGCCTATTCCTTATCCATAATTAAGAGCAAAATTCTGCAGCATTTGCGTCTCGTAATTACCATTATAAGTTATTTATTACGTGCCTAATCCAAGTAAAAAAAATTCGTCAATCCAAGTAAAAAGTGAATAAATCTTTTAACTTCATCAAAATAAGCTATCTCTTATAGGCTAAAATTATTTGACTCAGAAATTACATTACCCTACTTTAGACGCAGTCGGGTAAAAGAAGTACATTATTGCGTCACAAAAGTGCATCAAGTTGCAAGACGAACCTACACGTGCGTCAGCGTCAGCGATTTTGCTATCGCCACTGGCGTAATGTGCACGATTTAATGAAATTAGGTCAAAAACAATTTTTACACTAAACTTGATAGCTTTACCTTTTTTAAATTAATAAGAAATGAGCTTTAAATAATGCATGAAAATAATAACAACTACATTGGTGACAGTGCCCTTTTAAAAAAATAAGACTTAAATACCCATTGCTTTTATGTCAACTTATAATTAAATTCTACGTCTAACTAAACTACATTCTGGGTCACTTTTCTAACACTTCGCATTGTCACCACATCATAACTTGGGGTCGTCGTTCGGGACATGCTTATCCTCCCGGCAGCCTCCTCCACAGACACCAACTTCTCCCGGCGCCTTGCATATCCTCCACTCATCTGACACGAACGGTCTCCCTGCGCGCAGCATAAAACTCCACATCATCTGGCTCCATCGTTCGCCCGGCAGCCAGGAAACTACTTTACCAGCACCATTTATTTAATTGTCCACGTCACGAAGCTGTAGCACTTTTTACTTAAAACAAGTTCATTTTAGTATTATTTTTTTTTGCCGTAGATACCGTTCAAAAGTCTTTTGAAATCCACTTTGTATCAGAAATTTAAAAACTCACAATATATACATAGGTATTTAAAGTCTCCATTGCTCAGCACTGCCCACAGGCAGCACTGGCAGGGTCGCCATGTAATGACAGGACCCGGGAGTATTGGAATGAAAGATGTTACTTCCTTAAAGTGTGGTTTATTACTGTCTCACTTTACCTAATACATTATTTATATGTGAAGAATGTATGCATACGACGGAGCGGTGAGTCATCACACTACAATACAGAGAAAATACAGGCGGCGCGAAGGAGAATACAGTTGAAGAGAGCTAAGCTACTAAGATATTTTCAAATAAATCTGAAAGTTTGCCCGCTTAGATATGAAGCTATATAGATAAAGCTAGTTATTAATGTGATGAATGGACAAGTATTCTCACCCTCAGCGGCTGTGTCTTTAATGGCGGAATGCATCACTTTCTCGTTTCTGTCGTAAAATTCTTCTAGAGTTTCATTTGACTCTACGTCAATATTCACGTACGGCTTATAACTGCAAAGAAGAAAAACATGCTATATTAATCTCTTACTGATCGAATACCTCTAGTAAATACAGGGTGGAATTGCAAGGGGGTGCCAAATTTTTGGAGGTGAAAGGGACCATCAATATGAACAACTTTTACTATGGGGTCATGGTCAAAATCTTAAATAAAATTTTAAATTTCCCTATACAAAATCAGTCACCTACATTGACAATAATGTATGGAGAGGCAGAAAATAAAATTAATAATTGAACGATGGTCCCATAGTAAAAGTTGTTCATATTGATGGTCCCTTTCACCTCCAAAAATTTGGCACCCCCTTGCAATTCCACCCTGTATAAGTTAGGCTTCGAACACAAATACCAAGCCTACGTCAAGGAACATGCTCCATAAACGAAATATTCTAGTATAGTAAGCATGGGCGTTTTCGTTTTTCTAGGCAAACCGTTATATAACCGATACGTAGTTTGCATATCGATATCAATATCCGTTTTCAGATATCGATATCACATGAAACGGTTCTATTCACTTATGGATATTTCTAACTAATAAGTTATTCAAAACGCAAACTACTACACTGCTACTACTAAACTCCGAACGCACGCTACGAATGATTGATGTATAAGTAGGTACTTACTTAAATAATTAACTAAGGTCACAATTACGACGATTTTCCTTCATGCTTTAACTAGGCTTAGGACAAGCAGAAAAATGCATTGCATAATTTCAATGAAATGAATTGTTAAATAATACTGCATTAATTTGCAATTGCATCAATAAAATCTCTTAGCAACAAACAAATCAACCGCAGCACGTGCCACTCAAGGTCAAGGACACGCTAAAACTAAAAAAACATTAACCTAATATTACCAATACACCAAGCAATAACAAACATTAAAAGTAACAGAGAAAACTCCACTTGAATTTAAACTCAACACAACAATGAATTTAATAACTGCAATGTTATTAAATGCATTTTTGCAAAAACACTTCCCGTGATCTAAATTCCGCCAAACTAAAACTAAATTAACTTAAAACCAAACTAAAATTAAACCTTATTGAGTTGTAATAAGGAAGTTGAAAACTGAGTTGAAAAACACCGACCGACCAGCGATACCGAGAGCCGATATCATATTCGCTTCGTCTCTTTTACTCTTATTTAAGCATGCGTGTGTAAAAGGGATGGCGCGAATATAACGAGAAGAGTGAAGTTTTGGATATGGATAGTTTTGCGTAGTTTCGGTTTTGTCGTACCGATATGGTTTTTCATAACTTGTATCCGAGTATAAGTTTTGCGTTTGCAATCGGTTTGATAGTTTTTATAATAACTGTTACGTAGTTAAGGGTATCGATATGATATCGATATGGAACCCATATCGGTTTTCAGTTACGTTTTGATATAACTAACTCATGCCTATGTATAGTGGTTGCCTTTCATTATAATCTTCTAACGGTTTAGACTGATATATTAACATAGACCGGCAGCATCAGCCGCACGCATAGTATCTGTCAAGTCGGCACCAAATATCCAGCGGGCTTTGTGGAGGATACATAAATCTAAGGCATCCTCAGCATAGTTAAGGAAACGTGAGAATTAGAAAGAAAGAAAGAAAGAAAATGAATTTATTAATTTAGGACATCACAAACACACACACATTTGAACGAGTTCACAAAAAAAAAACATACAAAATCACATATGACAAATTACATATTACAAAACAACAAAAAAAAAAAACAATCAAAAAAACAAAAACAGACAAAAAAACAACCATGCAGTGCGTGCCACGGTGTGCCGTGTGTCGGTGATGTCCAAATCAAGAGGACCTCACTCAGCATAAGCCAGGTCCCCGGGAGGCCCTGGCGCTGGTTTTCAGTGGACCCTTGCTGAGTGAGGTACACGGAAAATGGCGCCAACATCACGTCTACAATGAAGGATAAACATACATACTATTATACTAAATCAGAAAGACAAATGAGTTGGACATAAATATACCTACATATGAATACACAAATATAATAGTCAATGTGATGCGAATCCGGAACAACAATAACAACATCGTTGGGCTGTGAATTATCATCATTCCGGGCGCAAGCATTGCGCGCGCCTAGCGTGCCATCGTTGAGTTTCAGTACCCTATCTAACTAAAGAAATCGGCGATCTTAAATAATAGAATTCATAATAATATTTTGGAAAATGTCAGTTTTGTGGAAATAATAACAATAAAATAAAGTGGAATCAATGCTGAGATAGAAAAATGCAATGTAAGTACTATTTTATTAATTTATCAGGTAAACAATTATAATAATATTAATAGCTATATATCACCCCTGTTTTAGGTACGTCGTGTTATGCCATGGTATGGTGGTAATTATTTAGTTACAAGTCCCAGAGAACTTTGTTTCGCCGCCGGCCCCGGTATTTAAATAGTTATTATCATATTAGAGGCGACGATGAATCCAACAAAGTAAAATTCATCAAAATCGATCCATCCGTTATTTTTTAATGTAACTTACTCTACATCCACGTTGTACCCCGCGTCGTGGAGCTCCTGCGGCGTCATGAACGGCGCCAAGCCCTTCGCCATGTGCCACAGCTTGAACTCGAACAGGCCCGGGTCCACTCGGATTTTCACTGATGGATCTGCTTGTAAGCCTGCCAGGACAAAACAAATATGTTAACAAAGACCTGTGACCACGGATGCTGTAAACTACTGTAAAGCATTCGAAACGTCAGGCATATACTCGTATTTATCAATAAACTAGCAATCCCGGCGAACTTCGTTTCGTTGCCCTCGGTGGCCCTGTCCCCATTGCATAATTATTGTCCCATATTTTATCACCGTTTAAATCTTCCCTGGACTTTCACGAATATTTAAAGACTAAAATCAGCCAAATCGCAATTCATTTGTATATTTAATATGACACTATAACAAATTAACTACCGATAAAGCACTAAGTTACAGAGTGTAACAGCTGTATTGGTAAGACCACCGGTCGATTCTTGCAATAAATCGGTTGATTTTTAATTTAAAATTATAAAATGAATTTTTTTTATTGCCTTTACAATAATAGATACATATACATACTTAATCATAGCAAGTAAAAGGCAAACGGAAGTGACTCAGCGTATGCTGGGTAGGCCCTACCAGCCTAGCCAGCGCTGATTTTCAGTCACTCCCATTTCTCTCTAGATGGTAAACGAGATTATCCTGCATACCTTTGAGAAACTCGTGCGCAGTCTCGACGCAGCGCAGCGCGGCGGAGGCGTACACGTGTGTGACGGTGAGGCCGGCCAGCCGCATGCCCTCCCCCACCAGGTTGGCTTGGAACCGCCCCACTCTCGTCAGGGGCGTGTCCTTGGCGTATGACTCCTTGCCACCGGCTCTGAGAAAGAAAAAAATATGTTTCAAAATAGGTATTCCGTTGACGTCATCATCATCATCATCATCATCATTATCAGCCAAAGGACATCCATTGCTGACTATAGGCCTCCCCCAAGGTTTTCGTGGACGAGGTGTTTCAAAAATAATTGGCAACGAAAAACGAGATTAATCAATCAAATAATGATGTGCAGATATGCAAGAAAATACAATACAATTGAAACATGACGACAATATGGAACATGGAACAACATGAATAATGATAGCATTGTTAGAAAGCACTACCATTTCACGAGATTATTAAAAATTATGCCTATCAAATCAATACTCCCGAGAACAATGTTTTTAGGTACCATTCTATGTAAAAAAAATTTGTTTATCAGAATTAAACCAGACTTCTTAGATGATCTAAACGTTTCTTAGGTTGATAAAAACGGAATGTTTTGAAATCTTGCTCTCGACTGAAATAGTTTAACCCATAGATACTTCAGGCAAGCAAGACATGACTCCATTTAACCCATAGATCCACGCGCTCGCCGTGCCGCATCGCGAACACCCAGCGCTTGCCTTCACTCTCCGCTTATATAAGGTCACATCGTGATAATATTTTAACAGTGTCTTTGTAAATATCATAGAAACAAAACACTTTCATTGTTTTTTGGAAAATCGAGATTTCATTTTTATTATTTTCTTTAGCGAAGACAATATAATTTTTTAAAAACAGCACTCTAAATATTTAAAAACTTATCTACTTCATCGGCTTCGCCTCTCTCAATTCAATGCCCAAACAATCATTTTCTCTAAGCTCAACCTTAATTAATGAAAAAATAAAATCTGAAAAAAAATATTACCTAAGTCTGCGATTTTCTCAAAAACTAAAACCCTTAAGAGATTTCTTCAAAAAATAATTAATTTACTGTGCTGAATCAGCCCTTTAAATATTATCACTTAAAACGAGGTGACCTTATATACTTTACCTATTACATAAACAGTCAGATGTACATACCTCGCCCCCAGCGCCAGCGGCATGTTGAGGTCCTTCCGCACGTAGTTCCCTCGCTCGTCGAAGCAGTGCTGCACCCAGTGGCCGTACGTGAGGTCCACGCGCTCGCCGTGCCGCATCGCGAACACCCAGCGCTTGCCTTCACTCTCCGCTTTTGACGGACTCGCCTGTAGTAACAAATACCACTCGCATATTAAGACACAATTTGCATGATGAATATTTATTTTATTATTATTTATTAAGGAAACAAACAGCTTTACTATATTACATTTGGATTAACATTAAGAAATCATGCTAATGCATTTAATGCTTCCAAAGATAATTAATACAATTTGCCAAAAGGTGACAAATGCGAGAAAAACAGCAAAAATGACAATAACAGCAAAAAAATATAATTATATAAAAACTGGGAGCCTGATAAACTAAGATTAATATACTAATATGCTCTAGCCTAGACAGATCTCAGGAGATAGCGAAAACGCGTTAACCGCTAATGAAAAATGTCAATACTGCAGAATTATACATAATCATTGCTAGAATTATATTTATTTATTTTCTCGGATTCAGACCCGCGGGTAACTACACTTACACTTTTCGTATTTTAGCGAAACGAGAAACTAGCACTACTTTGATATTGTATTGTCCCCTAGCTAAACTCGATAAAAGTTCATGTAAAAGTACATGAACTTGTATCTAGTCAAAACTACAACTACGACATACGACGAATATGTACTATAAATATTGCGTTATTTATAGTACATATTCGGCAAGGTCATATAAGGCAAGTTAAACGTAAGTTTAATCGACTTACAAGTCCAAATGTGAAAATCAATCTAAAACGCACATTAATTTGGAAACCACCACCGCTAAATGATATGACTTCCGTTGTCCCTACAATTGTAGGTATTGGGAATATCATATAATGTGTATTGAATTCCATTTACCGATGCTGATATTCTGAAATCGTATACAGAATATCAGCATCGGTAGATGGAATTCAATACACATGTATTTACTAATTCGATCTTACTTAAAAGAGGCCTTGTGTTGTATTGCGATGCAATGCTTCTTCCCAGACCTACTAGAATTTTATCCCGGTATAAAATAGAGGCCAATCTTTAATTATGTGCATAATAAACAAATATAATAATGTTATGACTTGCTAATAAAAACAAGTTTAACTAATACAAATAATAGCCTTATCAATCATTAGTCATATAACTAAGAAAAATTATATAAGTTTACTTCATGAGCATAAACATTAAATACCGTAGGATTTATCCTAACACGTTCCGCATATTTGCAAAGCAATCCAGGCAGGTGTCGTTGGCAATGGATAAAGGACTTGGCATTATCGTCAACAGATAAGCGAACAATACAATCTTGAGTAAATTCAAGTACAAGGTCAAGGTAGAATCATACTACCCTAGTACCAATGATATTGTATTCTTAGTACTTAGCCGTGAAGCGGTTTAAAACCAATATTAGTGTTGTTTTAAACTTTCATGGTCACTAACATAAGAATAGTTAGATACGGGATTGCTACCATGATTGTGCAAGGGCCGCAGTAAAATGTACCAGCCACCCAGCAAGTTCTTTTCAGTTACTCCGTGATCATGACGCTTGTAACAGTGCCGAAATATAATAAGGTACATGGTAGCAATCCCGTATCTAACTATTCTTAAGAATTAAATCAGTATTAATATAGCAAAGTATCAGTAAGGATTTCAATCAAATCAAGACATTGAGTTTATTGAAATAAAACAATAACAAAACTTGTGAAGGGCATAATAACGATCAAAACGTATCATACGTACGTACGTTAAGTAGAGTAAAGTTAGCCTGTAAGCATCCCACTTCTGGGCAAAGGCCTTACCTCAATGCGTTTGAACTAACAGAACAGTAAACTATTGACCACAAGCGCAGATTTGAAATAAATATTGTATCGCAGATCACATAATCACATAATATGCGATTCATCTACTTATTTATTTGCTGCCCGAGAGCAAAATATAGCTATAAGTTACATACCTTGGTAGTGCTTGACATTTCAACGTCAACTGTTTCCGACGACGTATTTTCTACCCAGTCTACTCCACTACCTAAAACGATGAATAGTTATTTAAATATTTTTTAAACAGTCAATATTAATTTAATACCTACAACCACAGTTACATGTATTTCTATGCATTAAAAACTATTTGTCAAAGATTTTCGCAAAACCAAACAGCTAAAATGACCGATAAATTATTATTTTGATTAAGTTCAATGAAATGCACCTGTCCACACGACTGAAAGTCAGATAGTTTAATACACTAATCTCTCTAATGATAAAATCAATCTCACTATCAGGACACAATATAACATCAATCTTATATTTATCTTTAAGTAGGTAGTACGCCATAAAGAACAAAATACTCCATGGTGAGAATTTCTTTTCGGAAGACTACACACATTAAAGTCCGTTTTCTTTGCTTGACAAATATTGTAAACAATCTTGACAGTTTAAAAATATTGTTTACAATATTCGTCAAGCAAATCCAAACGGACTTCACGTACAGTATAGCAATAATTATTGGCACAGTAAATATTCACAAACATCACGGATGCACTGCTCTATCAATCTATCCACTTCACATCAATTCAAATGCAAGTAATACGATAAATGAAACAATTACGAAATATGAAATTCCCTAGTAAACAGCGAACTGTATTTTGCAGAACTACGCACAGAAACACGAAAAATACCTTCTATTGGGTCAGCAATAGTAATTCTAAATAGCAGAACTGTAAAAATACCTAAGCTCGAAATGTAAGCAACGCCAGCCATTTTATCAACTGATTAGCACACGGCGTTTTACGTACTGAACATCAGATTGACAGTAACGGCAAATATTCTACCGTTACCCGCCAAATATATTATTATTTGAGAATTCGCTTCGCTTCTCACTTTCATGAACTTACCTACGAACAAATAGTAGATTGTTATACAAGGGGAGAAAGCGACCCATTTCACTCGAGATGTTTCTGGCGCTCGAACGAAGTGAGAGCGCCAATAATTCGAGAGTGAAAGGGGTGCTTTCACCCGAGTTAAACATACTATTTTTCATTTCGACTGTGAGGAAAACATTAAATTTACAAAAGTGGTTGTAGATGTCTTGATGAGGTATTATGTAGTTCAGCGAGAAAGGAAAACTCAAGTTTTGAACAAAATATGACTGTTGATTTACAGTACTAACACCTAACACGATTAGAAAGAATAACGGCACGAATACATGAAATCAGAGTACAAAAAAGCAGAAAATATCAAATAATTAAAATCTTTGTAAAGAATATCGATCGATTTTTTCCACAGATAATAACAGAGCACAGATTAGTAAGAGTATGTCTAAGTTCAAAAATAATTTCTTTTTTTTATAAAAGATTTAACGGCTTTGGACGAATCCTTCTTGAAATGACACTGACAATATAAAATTAAAAAAAAAAACATCTTGGCATTATGGCGGGCAGCCAAATATTTTAATTATTAATTGAATTAAAATTATAAATTGTTTATTTTTTTTATCAACGATTATACATAATACCTACACAATATGATTTTCAATTTATAGCTAAGCAAAAATGTTTGTTATTTTAATAACATGATGTGACTCAATTATCTTTGGTCCAAGATTTGACTGCAGGCCTTAACTCTATGCCATGTCAATTAAAACTAAATTACTTTCCACCCTAGGGATGGATAAGCTATTTTCCACCCGGCTATCTACACAGGAAAGTTATATTTTCCGAACAGGAGAGATGAAAACAATATTATGTTTGATTCAACCCGACTGCGGCGCAACCAAAAACAGAAACTGTTTAGGTAGTGTCCACTAATCGAGCCGATAATTAATAAATGAAATTGCTACATAGCTGCCTATTCTGCGTTCTCAAATTCAGTAGACACGACTTATTTACTTTTAACACAATGCCCACTTTCGCAGAACAAAGTCAACAACTAGCCCGAGGTTTTAACCTTTCCTATCTTTGTACTCATCTAAGATAGTAACAGCAAGAAGTCCTAATGCTGCGTTTCCATATAAGCGGAGTTGAGCAGAGATGCGTAAAATTTTACGAATGATGTCGCTCGAAACGTATCATGTATTTTCAGCAACGTCATTGAACAGTTTAAACATCCGCTTATGTGGAAAGACACACTATAATTCCTAACATTTAACTCACCGTGCGTCACGTTCAAGATGCCCTCAGTCTTATGCAGCTTCACCGTCTGCCAGTATTGTCCCCAGTCCTTGTAGAACTCCTCAGACTTCTCGTGTCCCAGCGTGGACGCGTCTTCGTGAGGATACGACATCTCCCCGTCAGTGTTCGAGTCAGACTCCGACCGGCAATCTCCGCCTGCTAACGACATTAACACAACAATCGGTATAATTAACATTTAAAAAAAACTTAGGTATAAATGAGATTAGAAAATGAAGTTCGCTTCCAGCGCGCGGCCTTGGTTACGCTTGAATGACGATTACCGGGAATCGAGATAAATTAGACCAAACTTTATAGACAAAGGTATCCTAAATTTTTAATAGCAACGATAGATATCGTCAATATTTACAAGTGATAGTGTATCACTTCATTAAAATAGAAGGGATATCATATTCCCAAACACTTCAATTCAAGGCGATTAGACATCATAACATAACAAATGCTCGAAACAGTAACCCAGTACTGAGTTAGTAAATATGTACTTAATTTCTTGCTAATGAAATCAAAACTTTTGGCTTCATTATTATATTCGTCGCGACATCAATTAAAATAATTATATCCATTAAATCAGCTTCGAAAGATAGAAAGTGATAACATAATCAAAGTATTAATTTGTCTCACCAATTTATCAACTCACAGATAGCATAGGTTCGATAGTCGATACGTTTTATGCACAAACTACACTCTTTTAAACTTTTTCTCCGATCAGATCTATGATTGACTGGTAGAGAATGCTTTGGCATTAAGTCCGCCATATGTACAATATTATGTGTGCATGAAGTTTGAAATAAATAAACTATGTTACTTTTGGGAGCAGCATCGTTTCGTTTGATTGCACGTATAGCGATCGAATGCCGTAAAAAATGCGCGCGTTTACGTATACGCACAAATAGACGCGCAAGTTGGATCGGACGGAGCCTAAAATATATGCATAATTTAAAAAAGTTATTCTTCAATTCAACATTATTTTGTATAACTTGTAATAAATTAATATGATATTCAATATTGTTCACACACACACCTTCCTTAAGCGGTCTGGATATTGCTCAAACACATTATTTATTCAGCTTTTAAATCATGAGAGAGAATTTGGTGTGTTGCATAAACTATGTTGACTTTTAGCTATTGTAGTTTTATTAAAATGAGCGTAGATAGTTACCAAATTAGACAGACTATATATAAATGTTAATTAATATAGGATGATAATAAAATGATTTTTCTGCTCACATGTTACACGGTATTAGAACTAACTTATAAACTGATTGCAAAATACAACTTATATTTGATGATAAATATTTTCATCGAATACCACTTCGAAATTTTTCTACGAAAATATTAACCTTGACATTGAGTCCTTGGCCCAAGCTTCTGTTCCATTCACGCCCTATCCTAAGCTCGCGATGCCATTAAAGTATAACAAAAACTTCAGGTAGAGCAACCCCTGTTTTTTACCTTGGTTCCCCAGTGAGATGGCTCGATGTAGCGTCCACGCGTCCGACTCGGCGACCCGTTGAGTGTACACTGCCGGGAGGCACCCGGTGACGCCTAAAAAATAGCGCACACTCAACTTATACGCGAATCACTCACTACAGACTAGACACATACACAAACTGATTACAAATCGCGATAGCAATCTGTCGGGCGAGTGACCGTTCGCACACATGCATCATTTTGAAGAATGATGATGATGACTCATAAACCAGTGCAGTGATAATGAGATCAGGCGATGACTAGACGAAAAGCACGCAAAAAATGTTATTGAATCACTATTTACTCTAGTATAGTTATATGATCAAGACAAGACTACATCTATTATAATACGCTAACTAGTATAGTTTTATGATCAAGACTACATCTTTTATAAACAAAACATGTTGTGATTAAAATGTACAATTAATTAATTAAACTGTCATTAATTTCTTATTTATGACAGATGAAAAATAATTTGATGAACTTAGTACCTACTCTTAGTTCAGACTGTAAAAATAACACTCAAGATCAAAGGTTTCTTGAAGCGTCTTGGCGCGCATAAAATTTAAATACTACTAATAGTTCATTTCAATTCTAGGAGGAAATAATGCTGACGCAACATATTACTTGATATTGTTGCTAGTTTAAGCATCTTTGCTAAATATACATTTTCAACATTTAGTTCATACTTTTATATCTAAGATCGACACAATCGATACAATCGTCGATGTATGTAAACATGCCTACGTAGTACCTACCTCCTTCATATCAGTGCGCGTAACACGGCAACCAATCGGTTGCTAATAATAAACACAGTTACATAATTTCCCGGTAACATGAACCTTACGGCGTCAACACTGCACAGGATAGCCTTACATCCTATTTACACAACACACGATTGAAACATGCACTAACCTCCTATTTTGTGGTTCAACAAACGCAAACAGTTTACGGCACGAGTCATAGTTGCGAACTGGCGAGTGATAACAACGTAAAGGCTTGCGTACATCGGCGGGCGCGTACGGGGCGCGGGCGTCACCTGTGAGCCAGGACGTGCCGTGGACCCAGCCGTCGGGCGACGATGCCACTTCCGTCTCGTCGAGGTAGATGTAGTCGCCCAGCACGAGTTCAAGTTCGTCGCTGGCTTGAGGCACGTAACCTTGGGTCACTTTGTACACCTGGCAACAACACAAGCTGTCACTATGCGAACTGATTATGCGAACACTAAACTGCTATATAAGTTAACATTGAAGTTACAACAAGTTAAAGTTAAGTCAAAGATCCTTTGCAGTCTCTTATTCATACATAGTGCCTAGGACTTTGCTCGGATTCTATTTAACAAGACGACATAGACTGCCGCCTTCACGTTTTCTGTCGCGCCGTGTGTGACGAGACCTTTATGTAAATAAATAAGAGCCCGAATATCTGATAAATCATAAAGTACTTGAAAGATGTCGCTGTATTGTTGATTTAAATTTGTTTTGTAGTAAATCTTTAGTACCTAACAGTAGTCAGTGATACATAATAAATAATGAAGATTAAGGGGTCGTATGGTATTGTTGCTAAAAGCAATATTCTTCACATAACTTTTCAAGAAGTTCAGTTTGTCCAGCGAGACTGAAAGATCAGGAAGCTATTTTCTAGCTTCTTTAGTGTTCCAGTATCGCGATGGATTAAAAATAAATAAAGCTTATACAACGTATATGATAAGTATTTAACGTGTTATATGTATAATAAATAAGTAATTAACGTATTATGTACCGCAGCGCTGAGTACACGGCCTCATCGCAGCGGTACATAGATACTGCAGCATCAAGCTCATAATACCTGGTGCTTCGCGAAGCGCGGGTCACGCGAGTACAGGCGCAGCTCCCAGCCGGCCTGCCCCAACGGCTGCAGCTCGTCCACCAACGCCCGCAGCGCTGAGTACGCGGACTCTTCGAAGCGGTACGCCAGAGATATGTGCAGCGACTTCACGTGGGGCTCCAGGTTTATTGCTGATTCGAATGACACAGACAAAAGGTTTAGTTTAGAAGTGAAATACATTATTTCAATCGACATAAAGCTCCAATTAGTTTTAAAAATACTTAAGAAGGCAAGGAAGAAGAATAAGACGAAAAGTAAAAAATAATAATGCAAAAGTAAAAACCAAAATATACGAAATATAGAACCAAAATATACGAATTAAGTGGTAGATAAGTACAATTATAAAATATCTACAATAACATTGCCCATTAATAAAAGTAAAAAGGAAGGATGATCTAATGAAAAAGCAATTTCTAGACTCTCTTGTAAAAATAACACATTTAGGAGCAGATAATATTTCTTCAAGTTTTTTTATAAGTTAATAAAAATAATGCTGAATAAGCTTCATGCATAAAACTTCACAATGAAACATTTTATGATATAATAGCAAACAAGTTACCTTCATATACAGAGTATGTACATGCGCGAATCCTCTACCATCACTCTAGCCTACAACATGCTAAGAAACAAATATAAATTAAATAAAACAATGAAATGATAATAAAATAACATAATTTACAGGGCTGTTGTTACTCTTACATTTATAAGTTTTCTCTTGTGGCATGGCACACCAAGGAAAGCAAGTCCCCAAGGCATCCAACCGTTCATAAGTATCCACCGTTACACCCACTGTTCAAAATATTATAAAAATATAAATACACTACTTCTACTATTATATTACATATTGTTATTTTTTTTTATTCAAAATCAATAAAGAATACTTTTAAAATAATTTATCAATTTGTGTTTTATTATTTCTACTTTTCTACAAACAAAACCAGAAATGCATCTTATAGTGTAGTTTCAAAGGTGGTATACTAAATAATTTTATTGGGACTGGCGAAAATAATGATAGCACAAAAGCCCCCTTCTGTTAAGATACTGGGCGTAATTGAGTGCTGTTTTCTTAATTTATGGTAACATGATCAATACATACGTGCAGATGAGACAAGTTTTACGTATTGCACAGCCATTCTCTTGAGGTACTCCGCATGCTCGTCAGGCACAAACAGTCCCATGAAGTTGTGTGATATGTACGGCTCCAGTTTTAGTGGGCAACTGGGAGGGTCACCAACACTTTCAACAACATGCTTTACTGCTTTAGCTAGTTGCAGTGATGTTTCATCAGGGGCCTACACAACAAAATACTATAAGATAACAACGGGGATATTTTGAGCCCCTGTACACATTGAGGTAATTGATTGTGATTGTGTAATAATAACATAGACATTCATTATCAGGATGTTAAGAAGGTTTATTTAATTTTATTTATTAAAGGGGAATAATAAAACGAGCGAATAAAAAATAACTTGGCGACTGATGATGACATACTGTTTTAATCACTTGAGCGGTATGAATTTGAGTAAGCGAATAATTAACTAAACTAACGACGAATATTGATTAATAATAAAATCCAGAACGAGCTTACAACAAGTGGGCTTTGTTAAATCCATTTCAGATATAAAAATACTATCCGGGCGACTAAATTACTAACTGAGCAACTAGAAATACAGAGGGGGCAGGTTTAATATTAAGATATTTTCGATTTTTCCAATTGAGGTTTTACATAACGAACTACAAAAAAGTTCACTCTGAGCAAAGTTTGTGAGCTGCTGTATTAATGATTATTGGTTACTGATATTCTATTTGAGGTCTTATGTTTTATATTTTATGCAAACTATAAAATGATTATTATTAACAACACCACCACTGGAAGCCAAAATGATACTCATTGGATAAAAATGAAAACGAGGCCGGGCTAGCACTTATCTACTAGTGACGATGAGTAGTAGAGCTCCTCAACCCTCATACCAATTAATGTTCCTTATAGTATTGATAAGAAAATCACTGTTTTTATTGACTGAAGCGTCTGTTTTTAGGGCTTCGTAGTCCAACGGAACCCTTATAGTCTCACCATGTCCGTCTGTCCGCAGTTCAGCGCAGAGTTAGGTGTTAGAAAACTGTAATTTTAACTCCTCGACAAAATGGTACAATAAGATTTTGAGAAATAATTTTTTAATACACCTTAGTAAACATACATAAAATAAGCAAAATAATTGTCATGTAAATTTTTGCACAATTTAAATGCTTACATACATAGTATATACGGATCCCTTCGTGCGCGAATCCGACTCGCACTTGGCCGGTTTATTATTATTTGATTTAAGTAAATGCAAATTGATTATTATTACTTTTTCGTAATACATTGTTTAAATTAATTACCTCTAGGAATATTTAGTGTATCTTCAAATAGTAATTTCATAAGATGATTTTTTATTTAAATGTGGCCTCTTAATACGCTACTTCGATTAGTATTTTTCAAAGCAGTTTTTGCATTCGAAACACTTCACATAAGATTAAATACCGCTCAGTTTGAAAAATCCATATGCCAAATATTGAAAAAAAATGCAGGACGTAATGTTGACACTCAATCAAAAATTGGGTCGCTCATATATTATGAAGCTTCTCATTTTGTATTTAAAGTAACTCAAATTATTCTTTGTTAGTTGCTGATCTGTTGATTTCTCGTCACTCGCACTCAGTCGCTCACTTAGTAATTCTATAACCCAAATTAAGTATTTTTGACACTTAAAACTTTAATTTACAGTCGCTCGTTTAAATACTACCCTTTATTAAATCAACAATGGTTGCACAGGCTCACAAGTTTTTATTGGAATCTACAAAGGGCAATCATATGGGGTTACCTTATTAAATGAGTGAAGGTAAAAACAATTTAACTTCACTCATTAATAAGGTATTCCAATGAATAATGTAGCCAAATAGATAAGGTCAGAAAGAGGACTCAAATTGTTTCCAATAAGTTTGCAATATAATAATAATAATAAAATGTTTATTTCAGACCAACTTAAAGATCCATAGCTACAGATAGTTGTTAGTAACATTTAACTTAAAATTATTGTTGGTACTACTTAAAAATAAAAACCAAATAAAATATGTATTAATTTATCTAAATTTTTTTAAAAACAAAAGTTTTTCTCACCTTAAAAAATGACACTAATGTTATATGTGGTGGGTTGTTGTGAGCACCATTCCATCCAGTAAGTTTTTTAGATTTCTCCCAAAATTCTAGCAACTGTGCTAGCAAAGGTCCAGTAGGGCTAGCGTAGAGAATGTACTCCCGGGGCTCATCCACATCAATATGAGTATCATTCACATGTGTAAGGAGCCAGTCTGATGCCAATTGGACACTTCTATTCCCAGTAGCAGCCAATGCCTTTAATCTAAAATCAAAGTAATGGCATAATAATAAACTTCCTGAGTTGCAACTCCTGAAGTATTTACAACATTATTAGACAGTGAATTAAATGTTTATTTGTTATATTTTGGAACAGCATCACTACATTGTGTACCAAAATGCCTCGGTGGCGCAGTGGTTAGATGGTCGCAATTTAAAGCGACGGCTGTGTCAGAGTTCCCAGGTCGGGCGAAAAATATGTACCTGGGTTTTCTGTTCAGAAATTCTCAGGTAAGCCCAGAGTTTGGAAGTTGGCGGTGTTTCACCTCCGTGCCTCGGAAAGCACGTAAAGCTGTTGGTCCTGCGCCTGATCTCTGTCAGGTCGTGTCAGATTGCTGTCCCATCGGCCTATGAGAGTAAGGAATAGAGAGTGCACCTGTGTTTGCGCACACACTTGTGCACTATAATATGTCACGCACAATCGGTTAGTCGTTGTGACTGGCCACCGTCCGTAGTCGAAATCAGCTAGGGGGACTATTACATTGTATACGCTTTCTTACTTGTTTAACTAGTGGTTCTATCCTCTTTGGTTTAACTAAGAAAGCTATGGGGATTCAAACATAGACTTATATGTAGGTTTAAAACAAAAAAGAGTTAAACTTACGCTCTGTGCCGCGGAAACCCCATTTGAAGCAGAATTTGAAGTGGGGAAGCATCCTGCTTCGAACTTCTACTTGAGGAAGAAATCTTACGTGGTGGTAAATTTGCCATTCTAGGCAAATTATTATAAACACTACCAAAAATTCGCCTCATACAATAATAGTTTTGATGACGACAAGCCCTATTTTTGATGCCGAATAGACATACTCTTACTAATCTGTGATGCCGAACGAATAAATCACAAAAAATTGTAAGAATCATTCACTAAAATAATCATAAAAACTTTGACAGTTTCAGTTTAGCGGTCGTGGTCGATGGCGTTGCGGGCATTAAGTGGAACATACCCTTAAACATCCTAATATGACATGACAGATCCTGTCACATACTCTTTCTAATTTCTAATCTGTGACTGTCACTGTCGCTGGCTTGCGCACAGCGCACATGGCATGGCTGATTGTCTGTCACTGTCTGTTTGTTTGTTGTTGGTTATTGATTGAGCGTGGTTTTCTTTCTTAAAAATACATACATTTTTGCGTAGCTTATCGTGTCTCTGGCTGGCTCACATTTTAGTGTAGTAAATTTAGTAAAATATTATTCAAAATGTACTTAAGATACTACTTGAACGAAAACGGCGACAGGCAATATACTTTGGCAGTAAGTTCTAACCTAAATATGTTACATCCTTTATTTACTGTAATATCTGAAACTATCAATTATTATTTTCAGACCGTTGATCCCCAAGGAAAACCAACGCTATCTGCACATCCAGGTACTATATTTTATGATAGAATAAATATTTCAGTGTCATGTGCACCAAACTAAGGTTGAACTTTGATTTAAGTAATTACTTTAATCAAAGCGGTTGCAGCATTTTATCTATCCACGCGAAAAGGTGGGCACTACTGACCAACGTTACGAGGTGTAATGTAACATGTTACACAGCAAGCATTTGTGCAGTCAGTACGTCATATTACGAAGAAACTGGCGAGCAACGACCCGCTTGTTGCTCGTTGGTTATTTGGCGAATCCTTTTGCAGTTTCGATGAGCATATTACGCCGGTTTTAGAACACAGCGTAACATGCTCGTTGCGAATGTTACATTACATGTTAACGTTGGTCAGTACCACTATAAAAGGAACAGCACCGTAGCAAATCTAGGTGTTCCGTATTATTTGAATAAAACTCCATACTGCAATGCATACCTATCATAGTGTAACCACCTTGGATCAAGATCTGCTTTAACCTTTATTTGGAAACATATTATAAGCAGACCTTACATAGCCATCAAAATTGAAATATTTTAAATGATTCTGTTTGTTTCAGCTCGTTTCTCACCCGAAGACAAATATTCAAGACAGAGAATAACTATCAAGAAAAGATTTGGTCTTCTCCTTACTCAGCAACCTGAGCCTATACATTAGTAATTAAATTGTAAATGTTTGTTTAATTGATTTATTTTCTAAAATACATAAAAGAATGTGTGGAGCTGTGTAACCTGAGACTCAAAATTAAATAAAACCCATAGACTTATATGTATTTTACTAGACACGCTGACTTACCGTACCACAAAATTTGTTCTAAATATCTATTGTTTGTAACATAGAAGTCGTTGATAAAACCATATAATAAATTGTGACTGTCAGGTCTGCCTGTGTGGTCGCTAGATTTAGATGAAATATATTGAGAAATTTAGTACCTAATTGGTACTATTTGGTACCTATCGATAAAAAAATAGTACCTCAGCCCTTGGAATATTATATCATAAGTCTTATACACAGGCCATCCTGACGTCAGGTTGGCCTGTATGAAATTATATTTGGGTTTCTGTTATAGGTATCATTCTGGAACCTATGCTAGCATTTAGTACCTAATTGGTACCTGAGAAAATATATATTACATTTTGAAATATCATGATATTTTTTTAGATTTTGGATTTTTTAGATTTCCCATAATTCATATTTGATCCCTTTTACTACTCGTTTTTAATCATTTATATGTTACCGGCGTAATTTGTTTCCCCCCTATGTCCTATTTAGGGCATCTACGAATCCAACAAATTTAAAATCATGAAAATCGGTCCACCAGTTCTCGAGTTATAGTGGTATATATAAGTGGTGTAACTTACAAGACTTTCTTTTATGTACATAAATAGCTAGCAAATCCAGCGAACTTCGTTTCGTCCCGGTCCCGTTATGGGCATTATGCTATTCGGGGCCCAGACAAATCCAACAAAGTAAAAATCATGAAAATCGGTCCACCCGCTCTCGAGTTTTAAGTGGTTTAACTAACCTAAATGCCACGGGAACCAATGAACCCTGCGCGACCAACCAGTTTTTAGGGTTCCGTTTTTTGCCATTCGGCTACGGAACCCTTATAGTTTCGTCAAGTCTGTCTGTCTGTCTGTCCGTCCGTATGTCACAGCCACTTTATTCTGAAACTATAAGCATGACATAGCTGAAACTTGGTAGGTAGGTGTATCTTGTTCACCGCTTTCCGATTCAGATACAATAAGTAAGAAAAAATAATATTCAAGCATACATGAAACTAAAACCAAACATTTTTTTTTTACTGTCTGTCTGTCTGTCTGTCTGTCCGTCCGTATGTCACAGCACACAACTATTAGCATCACACCGCTGAAACTTGGTAGGTAGGTGTATCTTCTTTACCGCTTTCCGATTCAGGTACAAAAACGACTTGACGAAACTATAAGGGTTCCGCTTTTTGCCATTCGGCTACTGAACCCTAAAAAGTAAGAAAAAATAATATTAAAGGGCGGCTCACACACATGAAACTAAAACCTAAAAATGTTTTTTTTACTCAAACCTATGCGTGTGGTGTCTATGGATAGGTCTTTTAAAATGATGTTGAGGTTACTAAAACCATTTTTTCTAAAAGTGTAAGGTTTGAGATATAGACGCTTCCAAAGTGGTAAAAGGGGCGTCCCCCCCATCTAACTTTTGAACAAAGGAAGTGAAAATTTTGAAAAAAATATGTAAAGTAGATCTCAACATAAACTTTCAACGAAAATTGGTTTGAGCGAAATCAAACCAGCAGTTTTTGAGATATAGCACATTTTTATCAACCGCAAATATAACTTTGTCTTTCATATAAACACTATGAAAAACAAAGTTATATTTGCGGTCAACAAAATATTGTTGTATTTTGGCTAAGTGGAAGTAACAATACCTAATTCAGTTAAAGTTGGCACGGAACCCTCAGTGCGCGTGTCCAACTCGCACTTGGCCGGTTTTTATATAAAAGTTTTAACGGCTTTGGACGAATCCTTCCTGAAATGACCCTGACAATATAAAATTAAAAAAAAAACATCTTGGCATTATGGCGGGCAGCCAAATATTTTAATTGTTATTTGAATTAAAATTAGAAATTGTATATTTTTTAATCAACGACTATCATAATACCTACACAATATGATTTTCAATTTATAGCTAAGCAAAAATGTTTGTTATTTTAAATAACATGATGTGACTCAATTATCTTTGGTCCAAGCTTTGACTGCAGGCCTTGACTCTATCTCATGTCAATTAAAACTAAATTACTTTCCACCCTAGGGATGGATA